>JAUTBQ010102086.1:414-15958 GCA_032361185.1 Lepetodrilus ovalis | reverse complement strand
ATAATAATAATAATAATAATAATAATATAATAATAATAATAATAATAATAATAATAATAATAATAATAATAATAATGCGCTAGTTTTTTATTGTGTCTTATGAATATAATATAAACAATTTTTTTTTCGTAAATGTCTCACTCCGGTTGCAGGTGTCTGTTTACATCGACCAATTGTTACCATAGGTGATCCAAATGCAGTCTTCAATGAAGGGAGAGTGCTGCCCTGCGTGATATTATTTGACGAGGTATCGTAGTCACACTAAGAACGAGAGATTTCAGATGGTCGCGAGAAACAACGAGACAACGTTCCTAACCCTGGCTCCAATCAACGCCGGTAATGTGACGGTCGTGGAAAGAATTCTGGAGTTACTCTTCTGATATTTGTGTCGAAAATCTTATGAAAAAACCTCACATAGTTTCTTTGATGTGTTGTATATTGAATTAGTTCCATGCAAGTTTGAGTGCCACCCTCTCCTACACACAATACATTATCCCATGAACATGGTCCATGCTTTTTTATTAATAGATATACCTTCAGGTTTGCGTCATGGATGACCTTCGTTATACAGGTGTATTTACGCCCTAGACGTCGAGTTCGAACTGAAAGAAGAAAAAAACATTATACAACTACAATGTCAATGAGAACCTGGAACACATTTCTTCAGCTAATGATCGATAGGCGTTAAAGAAAAGATGAAACGTCAACAAAACACACACGTTCCTGTTACAATGACACTATCAGGAAGTGACAAGACCAAAATTTAATTAAATTCACGTTGCTTGCGAAACAGTTTGCAAGCAAAATCTAAATTGCCTTTGACAGAGGATTCGCATGGAGATGTTTGCTTTCTTTTTATTTTTCCGAATAAAAGCGATTTGTATCAATCGACTACAAAATACGGTCTCCTTTGCCTGCTTCATAGTGAGTGATCACACCGGTTTCAATTATTCCAGCGGTTGAAAACGTAACCCCCTAACTGATCAACGTAATTCCTTTTGAATGTGATACTGATCTTTCATTGTCTTGTCTTCAATTCTTATTCTGTTCTGGCTATAAATACACGCATCCTGCGGTGTGCAGTAATTAAGACGAGCTGTCACTATCACATTTCGGCTCTTGGTCTTTGAAGAAACATGCGCATCACAGATCAGAAGGTAACAATTTAAGAAACATAGAATTGAACACAAACCTTAGCATTTCTGAAGGGGGAAATTTACGCTTGATTTCACGACGTCTGTTAAAGAAGGAGTATGTTGGTTGTGTTCCCAAATGTGGATTATGTGTCATGACACTATCTACCCAAATCAGGTTAAGTATTTCTAAAAACAAATTGAATCAACTTTGAATGCTCACTAATTCATCGTAATTCAAAGTTCACCATGTCCGGTATTTGGGTTAAGTACTAGACATTAAGCAACACACGAGTTCAGAGTAGAGCCTTGATGTATAATTATGCAATTTATTATTCAGGCAACCCACGCTTATACCTCCGTGTTTACCCTACATTGTTTTCCTGCGGTTGATAAATAAATAAAAATTATCAACGTAGTTCTTGTTCTAGTTCTTCTTAATATTTTTATCATTATTCTCTTAATGTAGAGCAAGTATCCAGCATAATTGCTCAAATGCGCTTTATGCTAACACCGGTATCTTAATACTTTTTACACCATCATGTACTGTTCTCATTTTTCACATATCAAAGCTATTCGACTCGACCACACATTACTAGATATTATTATTATTATTATTATTATTATTATGCACATTTATGTAGCGCAAATATCCAGAATAACTGCTCAAATTAGCGTAAACGTTTATGCTTATATTGTTATCGTAACAAGTAATATCCATTGTTTACTGTTCTTAGTTTTTTCCCCTTAAGCTGCACCATTTGACCACATGTTACCGTTGGCATTAAGATCAATAGACATTGTCCAGAGGGTCATCTCAATGTCACTGCCCTTGCATGTTTTATTCATAGTTTGGTTAGAAACTAAAAATTATTTATTGGCTTGTTTCACACATTAGAATCATTGCGACGCTTCCACTCGATAAACCTGTGAGTAGTTGCTAGGAGGTGTTGACTGTTCTGCTCTATGGTCTTAATTGGCAATACGTTGATGGTATGAATATTAGTAGTCTTCAAAAGCCAGATGTGCTGCATTGGTAAGCGTCGATTATCAGGATATCGGTCTACTAACACCTTGCATATTTACACTTCCTAGAGATTAGCATACACCAGTTTCAATATTGTATTGCTTAAAGGGATACTATCACAGAAGGTTGACCTAAATAATGGACACATACATTTCTATCTGAGACTACTTGCATTTGATTTGTTCACCTAAAAGTTGCTATTTACTAATGAACTTATTTCCCAACACTCGATATTGATTTACATTTCCATTCTATATGAATTCAGGTTACGAAGCATTAATTATCTTGTCTTTGGTGCACCAACTGATCTGTCAAGGAACTTAATCATGTCGTTTTATATTTTAGTCGTACCACTTTGAGATGTCCCTTTGCATTAATATAAATGAAGCAAAATAACATACGAACATATTCAGGTTGGCTACCATCAGTTATGTGTTATGGAAACGTCCTATTTTTGTAGGGTTGAATTGGAATTTTGTTAACCATACAACTGTGGAAAGGGCTTTAGAAGTACAAACATGAATGCATGTATGTCAAGTGAATGTACTTTGCAGTTATTGCTAAGAACTAGTCCAAAACAGCCATACATATATGTGATAGTATGCCTTTAAAGCCAAAGTGGCCCGATACAAGTCTGATTGCGAGAAGCCCTAGGTCATGGTTTGGCAAACAATTGTGTCAAACGTAGTGTGTTAATTACGTTCAACAGTACGCTGTATTTAGTTCCGAATTAAGGATAGAATGATAGTCAATAACGTATAGATCCAAGTGGATGGGCGGATGGTAGCACCATTGTAGAACGTTGGACTTCTGAGCCAAAGAGATCCCGTATTCAACGTTGGACTTCTGAGCCAAAGAGCCCCGTGGTTCAAATCCCCGTGCTAGGCATTGATCAATGTTCTAGAAAGTTACATTTATGACGTGATCATAATATAGTTTAGTAGTAGTTCTCAAAAAGGGGCCTAGAAATGAAAAGTGATCATGCTCCGGGGTAGCATATGCCAACAACATATATCAAAATGTTCGTATTTATTTCGGGAATTTGAAAAAAGTATGTTTATCACTTTTCACATTTCTGAGCATTTCTACTAGACTAATAAATATATGATGCACTGTTTGTACGGTAGCCATGCAGTTTAACATCGTCAGTAACAGCCGTTGCTCACTGGCTTCAGCGTTCAGTGCATCGAGTGTAGCAGTTTTCCTCCTGTCCTAAACTAACAATCCGTGATATAGGTGAAAATATATTGATAGCGGCTCTAAACTCTAAAATAAAGTTGAAAAGTGTCTGGAAACCAACTTTGAATGTTTGGGAATCAGTAAATTACGTTTAGTATTCGTGTATACCTTTTAGAGACGGAACTAATTCTATTAACGCGTTTTTTTAAAGATGCTGATCAAGTATCAGAACTACATTTCCCCTGTCGCCTTTGAGATATATAGGCCTACATGAGTCATTGGACATCCTCCTTACCGCAACTTTGCGCAAGTTTGAGCTCACTGAAATATCTTCAGATCGTGTCGTTCTGATGGCAAACTAAACCCAGTACTATGTAAGAAGATATAATGTTGAACTTCTCAGGCGAAAGTTGCCAAGATTCTCACGCGACTCTAACCTTCAACCTATATATTTCATGCTTAAAGAATTGAACTGCATTCTAAAGTACGTGCATTGCAATTGTTAGATTAATTGTATGATGACTCTAATAGTGATTAGACAACGTTGGGTATATCAAGTACTGTGCATGTTTTCTGTATGCTGTGTATCAAATGATATTTGTACATTCCTAATCAGGGGCGTGATACGTTTAGCAGCCGCACTCATGTATAAAACGACACGATTATAAGGTAACACGAACTCCAACATTAGAATTGATGTAGTCTATGGCTAAGGTTAGAGTTAAGGTTACCTTATACAAGCTTAGAGTTACGCCGTTTCGCACAGAAGATCAAAGACCAATGCTGGTACGACATTTAGGTGACGTATTAGCTAGGGACGCACGCCGTATACAGATCAATGCAATGAAGACGATGAAAATAAACATTATCTAGGCTTCACTGTCGTGTCTTTCGATCTGACCTAAATACGTTCAGTGTATACATGCGACATGTAGTGTGATGCCAATCTAATGTGTTGATTTCGTGCCGGGGAGTTTCCGCCATTAAAAATAGCAGAACCAATGGACTCACGCGAAGACCTGTACCAGTAACCGTCTAATGTCACCCAGATAGATGGGATTTCTTTGTACGCTCACCAGGACAAGAGGTAGGGGACCACATTGGCATTCTGTCTGCTAGTAGACGCTACTGCAACCCTTGTTGATGCTGATTGTGAGAGCAGACATCACAAATCAGCTCCCGTTAGGTTGAGGCAATTGGGATTGTCTAGAACGAAATTATGATTTGAAAGATGATATATCAAAGCTACGAATTATAAGTTGGATACCTTTCGCAACGAAATTTATCACATGTCGTCTGTCAATGCTTGATCATTATTTTGTTTACTCGGAAAAGTATTCTTGATATTTTGCTTATGCATGTATGTTGCCAATGTCCGTTCAAGCATCTATATCCCTTCTTCAGTATGGTGATATCGGTATTTTAACCCTCTCTCAGCTGGATTAAGCGCAGTCTGTGCTCTTTAGAGTATCTCCGGTAGCCTGTAGCATTGAGAGAGTTATCTCTCATAATTTCAAAGCATGCCTTTCTTTGACTTCAAGATGTTCACTTTAACACACCAAAATGCAGTCATGACGCATGACGTATGGTAGACCATACAGGTTGCAAGTTAAGAACGCTCGGTCGTGCACAGTAGATGGATGGGTGACATAAACTGAGAGTATCTTGGATTCAATTCTGCCCCACACAGACACAAGATGAACAAGTTGTGGTGTCACCTTAGGCAAGATAATTAGTTCACCCAGCAGAGAATGGGTACCCGGTAGGAAGAGATAGTGATGTGATTGTTAACTCTAACGACTGCAACACGGCAACTTGGTTGTATACTCCCCAGGGAGTCGAGATGGAATCTGATTGCACAGTGATCCGCTGACCGGGGTAATAATGTGAATACCAATGAGCAGCAATGGCTGGAAATTAGGCACTAAAACCATTATTATCCATTGTAAAATTTCTCGTGAAAGACTGTAAAGCACCTTTGAACATACTTAGTATGGAAAGGGTGCTATATAAACATGATAAATATGGTATAATAATAATAATAACATTAATGAAGATTGATGCTAGGGCACCATGGGGTGGGAATTGAACTCAGGATATTTGGCTCTGAAGCTCAAACGTTCTACCACTGCGCTACTACCAACCCTTTTCATTTCATATTTAATTTATTTATAAGTTCACACATGCAAACAGTGTAGTGTGAATGACATTTGAATACTTAGCCTAGGAACTATCAATTGTGCCCCAGTTCACTGGTTCATGCCCATAGTAAACTCCAGTACATCGCGTTCGTCATTTTTGTAATCGTAGCGTATAGCCCTCTTTGCACTCCTTAAGATATTATTATATAGATATTGTCCTGTGAGATAACATAAAGATCACACCTGTACAGAAAGCATACAGATCTGCATAGATAACATACAGAAAACACTTGCACAAAGAACCACATTGAACACCTATTCACCATTCAGAGAAACACACCCAACCATGATCCGAAAATCCTCATTTGCATATTTGCCCCAAACAACCATTTGGCCCATCAAATTTTTAATAACGAGATGAAAACTTGGGAAATTCAACTGGATTTGTATAAAACAATAGGCATGGTAGGCCATTTGGGAAGATATGTATGCATAGTTGAAACTGAATTAGTGAAACGATCAGCAGTATTATCAAGGCCTGTCCCCTGGGTGTTTTTTTATGAATTGTTCATGCATTTAAAATGTGGAACTGGATTCAATCCATTATGTTAGATGCATTATGTGATCACCAGTCCATAACTCTATGATCATGATGCTAATAAAATAATATGTAAACATAGTAATAGGTCGGACTATCAAACTGCAGCTACATAGGACCTCAGGACAAGCACTTGATCTTACGATATGAGATTCTGATAGTGGTGGAAATAGGTGCGTGGCGGAAATGGGGTACTGCAGGATATTTACCAAATGTCAACAAAAAATATATAGCAATATAATCTAAGTAAATTATGATAATTATGAAGTAAACACACAACGTTTTGGTTACATATTAGATCTAAATTTAATAAAATACAATGTTTTGGCATTGGCAAATGCCCTTGAACTGTTGAAACGAAGTAAAATAAGATAAACAGCTGTAAACAGATTGCACGAAAATTGAACATCTAGCAGTTTGGGTTATAACCTGTCGTCTCTTGTGCGTTCTGACCCATCAAACCGCCGTCTGTCGAACCCAAATATTCCACGAAATAGATCTCTTGGATCCATGAATCTTTAACAGCTGATAAGACTAGAGTTTTATCCTGAATCGACTTGCATCAGCTTAGACGCAATCCAGAAAGTTCAACTGCTCAGTCGTCATTTGTTGGGGAACAGGCATTTTTAATGTACATGAAAACATTAAAATATATAATATACTGAAAGTTAAGCCCTAGAGTTATTATATATCCATAGTTATCATGGTTATAGTAATATCAACTTCGATATTATATTTATTTCCATTTGCCAACGATGTTTTCATGCCATTCTCAAATATGTAAAGTAGCAGTTACGAATTACTCCCCGACCGTTGACCTTTGACAGTTCACCTCAGGTCAAATGTCGCCGGCGTTATGTCTGGAGTGTTATAACATTGCGTTTTACCGTCAGTGCGCGAACAGCCGTTGTCATCTGCAGCAGACAACAGTCTCTCACCGGTGAGGGCAGCGTGCAGCCAGACGGTAAACATGGGGGACGACTACTACCGCGACATAGCAAAGCAGACGGCTGCAACTTGCCGGGGATATTACAACGATGACAGTGGATGGGAAGTGGCCAAGAAAACGGTAAATGTCATAACACCGTTTGTTTGTTACATTGTATCTCTCTAATATATCACATGCGGTATATAGCATCATATCACATGGCATTTAGAGGTATGATACAGGTACGATTGACACCTGTGTAGACAAACACGATTTTATATTGGATTTGGCCTATTGTATTTAATTTTTATTTAATTTTTTTTTTTATAAAAGGAGGCCCCAAGTGTTATATGGGCCACCCTCGCATAAATGTTAGTAATTTGTCTAAAAATAAATGTGATGAAAACAAATTCACAAATAGTATTTTCATAAAATAATTTATTCAGGGTTGCTTTTTTTCAACCAAAACTAACTTATACGGATGCACAAAATAAAAATAAAGTTGTGTATAGGTGTGACATTGGGTAGGTTATCATGATCAACATTTCATATTGGTCAGATTATCAGATTTCTGTGTGTTTATAATACATAATTTAATGTGGATTCTATAATGAAAATAGCTAAATTTATCCGTATAAGTAATGCAAATCTAATCTATTGTCATCATTTGTCTTGAGATATTTAAGACAATACCTGACAAGCTGAGAATTATGCTGTGTCATATCTTTAGAGATCGAGACTACTACTAGATATATTATCTTTGACACTTTTGATGTGCATGCAATTGTTCTCTATGAACACACTGTGCAAATCTACTCTTAACAATGCAATATATTTCAGGCTTCAATCTGATCACATATTACATGTATTATTAGTAGTGTATAAAATCAACTTTGATAGAAATAATCAGTTTGTATTTTATTTGTTATTTTACCTACTGTAGATACCTACGCTATTAGAGATTATTAAAAAAAATAATTATGTTATATGAAAAACACTGATACAGTATATGTAGTAATATAATATTGACTGTATTAACCATTTGCATCATTACATAACGTCTTTAATCAATTATTAGAAGAATTTATCTGACTTTTGTATGCAAGATATATGGAGGGGAAGTAAGTTTATCAGGCCAAAGCACTCTTAAAATCTAAAACCCATGTACAAGAGGAAATTCTATACTGTAGACACATGATCTCACACAGTAGTCATATCACAGGCTATCTGTCAGCCTGTCAGTCCATATTATTGGAAATCAAGGTATATTAGAAATAGGCCTTCTCTATGTCACTATAAGACGGTATATGAAACTGGAAACTTAAAGTAAGTCTAGTGACATTGCTCTAGTTTCTGAATGTAATTTCAAATGCTACTGAACAATTTATATAATTTATTCTAAATTCCCATATTATCCGTTAAGTGTTATTTAATGCATTTGTATCTTATTTATCTGTTAGACTACTTTTTATCATGATTTGATGGCAATGCAGTTATCATTGGTCTGTCAACCAGCCAGTGCTTGCAGGTTTACTACAACATCAAGCGCTATGGATGTTACATATTTCCTCCTACTCTAAACTGACAAGTTGTGATATTATTATTAGTGAAAGAATCTTGAAAGCAGCTCTACCACCTTTTATTTTTTAAAGAATAAAATAAAATAAATCAATAAATCCTGCAAATGATACTAAAACTGGCTCATTTCGACATTTGAGTTGATCAATACTGTGTATTATATTAGAATTTATTGGATTTTGCAGTGTTCCAGAGTAAGATTTTGAGTTACTTGCCTGCAGGGCAAGTTTCAACGGATGTTAGATTAGGTTACCCGCAGTACAATTTAACTTGCCGTCAGGCAAATATATGTTAGTCTAGAGCATGTGTTGCCTTTTGATTTAATCTATGAATGGAAAAATCAATATCTATTCTTTCCCACTTTAACTTCTTTATCTAATTTTGTATATTATCATTGATAGAAGTGCCCTGTAACTGATACTGTAACACATCTCTTATGATGTAACTGATCCTGTAACACCTCATGATGTAATTCTGTAAAAATCAGGGTTTACTGAAACTACATTTCTATATTTGTCCTATATTTTCGGATAACCGGTCCATAACCAAATTAACTCTAGCCCTTTAGTCCAGGCTATTTCTCCCAATGCTAAAGGTATCCTAAGGGCTAGTAGAAAATAATATTTTTAGGAAGCATTTGTTATTTATTTGTTCTGTATCATTATACAGGCTAGTAATAGTATGTTTTACAGGCAAATTTCCATCCCTGAAAATAGTTATTAAATAAATGCAAGTACGTAGTATCTCACTCAATGGTTGACCTCTCGTTGAAGTTAAACATGCTTGAGCTCAGCCAGTACGTGGATGGGTGATTGAGAGCCTGTGAGTACTGGTGTCTAGAATTTGTTCCTGGCCTACACTGAGACATAGGTTGAAAAGTTTGTAGTGTCACCTTCGGATGCCTGGCTTTAGTTAGAAGATGCTGGCTTAAGTTAGAAGATGCCTCTGTTCACCCAACAGAGAATGGGTACCCGGAAGGATGAGATGAACATGTGAATGATAACATTGTAGTGCCTTCCAAGGTAGCTTGGGTTGTATACTCCCCAGGGAGTTTCGACGCAAATGGGTGAAAGATTCCTGAAGCGACGTTAAACTCCATATTCACTCACTCCCCAGGGAGTTGAGAAGGGATTGAGTGCACACATATCCATTGACAGGGGTAATAATGTTAGTGCTATGAGAATTCCTAGTGTTCAGTTTGGTACAATATAAGTGGACACATTATTATTATTATTATTATGTAACAGATCTTGAAACATATTATCTTACCCACAATATACATGATCCTGTAACATCTCTATCATAATGTAACAGATCTTAACTCATGAATCTCAATCATATATTTGATCCTGTAACATATTATCTCACCCACCAAATATATGATCGTTTAATATGTCAATCATAATGTAACTGGTTCTAACTCATCTCAATCATCATAATATCTGATCCTGTAACATTATTACACCCATGATTTAATCATGTAACTGGTCCTATAACATATTTCATGTTACATAACCCTAAGGCACTCCTCAATTATCATGTAGCTAATTGTAACACATCTCTTATCAAGTAACTACTCCTGCAACATATTTCATGTTACATAACCCTAAGGCACTTCTCAATTATCATGTAGCTATTTGTAACACATCTCTCATCAAGTAATTGCTCCTGTAACGTGTCTCACGTTACTTAACCTGTGGCACTTCCCAATCACCATGTAACTGATCATAACACATCTCTCGGCAAGTAACTGATCCTGTAACATGTCTCATGTTACATAACCTGTGGCACTTCCCAATCACCATGTTGCTGATTCTAACACATCTCCATCTTCATGTAACCGACCCTGTAACATCTCAATCGTCAAGTAGCTCGATAAGCAATACATCATTCACGTTCATTAGCAATTGCTATCATAAAAACATGTAATTTAAACATTGACTGGCTCATTTGATAAGGAAAAAAATCCCAGACCAAACATTGCCAAGGTTTGTTTCTTGGCTTAAGTCTTTTTATTTTATTTTTCCAGGTCTATTCTCATTCGCGCTAGTTATACTTCTTTGAAAGGGAAGATCTGTTTTTGCAATTTGTCAATGGCAGTTAATATGATTAAGAATCTGCGTTGCTCATCAGCGATGATCAGTGGAGGATGTAGATACCGCTCTTAGTGGAACACCCACTTCACAAAACTTGGCCACAAAAATAATTCAGCCACTCAAATGTGTACAGATTTATGGCTATGTCCTAGGAGACCGAGAAGCATCTCTTAGTAGCGGCGTGGAGGTTTGTCCATGCTTCCTGGAATTACTCTGAAGATAGAGTACTCGCAATCGCGCGGAAATGTTAATGGAAACCGTAATATGTTTATTGCCTCCCCAATAACAATAAATCATCTTAGGTAATTAATTCTTTTTAAAAAAATTGTGGAACTGATCCCGAATGTGCAGATGATTCCTTCCTGCAAAGTCATCCAGCGACCGTTTCATCTTTGCTGCCTGTGTCTGGGAATTTGGTGAAGAATGCGCGACTTGTTACTCCGATACTTAATCTCCATACTCTTTGACATGCACAGGCTAACGCACTGTCATTTAAAGGTGCATTGTTACATGGGCATGCTCTAGTTAAATAAATGACATTTAAAGGGGCAATGTCAGCTTGACCTGGTGCTTTGAAACAGAAAACCTTTCAGGAATATATAAATTCGATTACCACGGGGAGAAGAAAAACACTTTACAAAAAAAGTTTTCGCATCTGCATTCAGTTTTCGGAAATTCAATCGTGAGTGGCACTAACTTTCATGGAGCCATGTGGTGAAATTTCTAGAAAACACGTAAAATACTTCAACAGTTTAAATTCTTTGGTTTTAATTCTGCACTCTTACTAAAGATTGCTTAAGTTAGTTGAAAGAAATGACCAATTAGTGATAGATTTGTGATGTTATGAAATACAAATATAGATGAGTATCGCCACAGGCAACATTGGTAATGGACTTCTATAATTTCTTTTTATTATATATACTGAAATAAATATTTAAAGGAACGCATATATACAAGGTAATAGTAATATGATATGACAGTTTTGTTGAACGGTTTGATAATGTAACCAATGGAATTACTATGCCCAAATTTAACAGTAATCTTCCTCTAAGCTTGAAGAACATATCACATGAATAAAATTGCCCATTTATTAAAATGTGAATTTTCTTTTAAAGGTAAATTTGAAACAGTGTCATTCTATGAAATAATGTTAAAACAATACCTTATTTTAGGCCCAAACTTGCAGGCTATTTGGTATGATTGCAAAAGAAACATCAATATCATAAGTTTGCTGTACATTTCAACAAGTCAAAAAATGTGTTTTCTCAAATTTGGAACATACACCTCCCCACCCCTTACAGACCAAAAACGTAGATGCGCATTTTGAACCTCTAAGAGAGGACAAGCGTAATAGTGCCTGATGAACGCATTTGATCCGCAGTATTTTTAGAAAAAATGCAGTTGTTATTGCAAAACATCAGGTACAAACATTTCGGATTTCTGTTAATTATATGATTTGCATGACAAATAAACATCGCCATGTGAAAAACAATACATAGTCCCTGATGAATGCATTTGATCTGCAGTATTTTTAGAAAAAATGCAGTTGTTATTGCAACACATCAGGTACAAACTTTTCAGATTTCTGTTAATTATATGATTTGCATGATGAATAAACATCGCCATGTGAAAAACAATACATTCCATTATTTTTTTCTTTCAGTATATTATACTTTCCCAGACATTGTAAGATATTTCTGGCTTATGGCTATGCACCCTTTGGAATTATAATGACAATGCATAAGTATCACCTTCCCTGCTAGATTAATTGCAATTCCTCCGTCACATGGCATCATTGATTGCCACCAGTACATAGGATGTTAAATAACAGATTGAATTACTGAAAAGGTTAATTGTCTTAATATTTACAGGTAACATAATCCTTAAAAGACAGTGAACTTCCATTTTTCATTTCTTCTATGCGAGATTATGTACAAAATTGCTTATTTAAAGGCTCCCGACTAACATTTTGAGTTACTGGCCTGCAAGGCTTTAAATCAGAGTAAGTTTCAAAGACACACAAGGTGCTATATCTTAACAATAAGGTTGCCCGCAGTGCAATTTAACTTGCCCCTGTATGTCAGGCATATGTTAGTTCAGAGTCCTGAATATGTTTATCGAAATGAGATATTGCAAACATTGGCAGTAGGACTGGATTAGCACATCCATATCATTGTTGAAACAATCCTCCCCAGGGTGTGGAGCATGCTGAGTATACAGAGCGTGGGTGTGTTTACTCCTCTCTCAGGTTGCTGCAGATGTAAGAGGTATCTGCGGCATGCCATAACACTTTTAACTTTTAACTTAATATCCTTAAATAAATACGAGAAGAAATGCCCTGTAGAGCGATAGCTTATAAACACATTACGTTATTAGCAAAACATGTTTTTTATTGCTTGATTCCTATGAAGAATGATAAAATAAGGCATGTTGAAAAGGCAGGAAAAAATTATCTCCCTCCAGAATATTGTTAATGGACGTTTATCGTTATATGTAATTATAATTATTTAACAAATTAAATTACTAGGATTGGTTTATTATTGATTGCCTGATAATGCCCATGAAGCATGCTAAGATAATGCCTGTTGAAAAGGCGACCGAATATTTCTTCAGAATGCGACTAATGGACATTTATTAAAATCATTATAATTTGACAATCCTGTTTCTGTCAGTACCAGCCAGTGCTCGCAAGTTGTACAACATTCCTCTCTACTAATGTTTTGGCTTTTCTGCTTCCCTAAACTGACAAACTGTTAGATACCAGTACGGTAAGTGTCAGAATCTTGAAAGCAGAATTGAGCCCCATATTTAAAATAACATTTAAAAAACATTTGATTTAGACAAAACTATTATTTTTATAACAGAGATCTTACCCAAAATATTATTACAGTGCCCCCTCGATATAACACTGTCCGATGCACCATGGATTCAGATATAACGCAAGGTCAGACATGGATTCCATTTTTATTTTCATTATTTCCCTGTAATATCATACAAGGCGGTTACTATAACGCGGGGGTGGGGAGGGGGGATGTCGTGGACCCCAACTTCAGCGTTATATTGAGGGGACACTGTATTAATGCTTATTGATTAAAAAAATCCTTTTAAAGAATTTTTTTATTCAGAACTTTAACCCTCTCCCTGCTGGATTATTCACATACACTACTGCTTAGGGCTTCTCCAGTTGCCTGCAGCAGGTAGAGGGTTAAATTAACCTTAAATGACCATTTACGGTATCGTAAATATGTAATATTGTCATTATGCAATTAGTCACCATCATGGGATTGGACATGCCTCGAGTATTGCATGCGGATTTTCCTGGGACTTTTGGATATGACATACAGGAAACACTTGGGTAGTCTATCAGTCTATCAGTCTATCGGAGTGAACTGTTACAAGGCGGTGCATTGATAAGACCTCCTGCTACCTAGCGTATTATGAAGCTTGGTTACTCCCCTCCACTGACGCGGCAACATTCTTTATACTAGCCCACCTCATTTTGTAATACGGATATTGTGTCGGAATGTACATTATGTCATGGTTTATGAGGAAACACTAGTCTGCAGACGATTTGAATTGCACTCGGTACCCACGAACAAACAGGAATTAATTCGGTTTAGAAATTTGGCATGGAATCTCCCGACATAACTTTGGTGTGTATGAAAAGGAGGTTTTATGTATTCCAGGTTTGCTTAACTTTCTCTGAGTTTTATTATCAGTCAGTGCATTTATTAACTGGGTGTTGTATTCATAAATATTTACTTGTATTATAATCCCTGTATACTGCTTAACATTTGATAGAGATACAGTGTCCCCTCGATATAACACTGTTCGATACAGAGCGGATTCGGATATAAGGCTGGATCAGATGTGGATTCCATTTTTATTTTTTGTTATTTACCTGCACTATTATATAAGGCTGGTACTATAAGGCTGGGGGTATGTCATGAACCCCAAATACAGCGTTATATCGAGGGGACACTGTATTCAATAAGCTTTATCATATAACAATAAATGTTGGTTTGAAACATGGGTATGCTTTTTCAGGGATGTATCCAAATTTTATTCCATCTGTAGAAAAACGTATCATAGAGATGAAGATAATTATTATTATGGCTATGATAATGATGATAATGATGATAATGATTATGATTGTTATTATTATTATTGTTATTGTTATTATTATTATTATTATTCCATATTACTATAGCATCCTTTCCATACAAATTATGTTCAAGGGTGATTTGCAATAGAAAAGAACAATCTTTAAAGAGATTGCAACACAAAACGTGGGCATGAAGATATGAAAATAAATGTAAAAAGTAATGATGAACATGTCATAATAAAAATAGAAATAATGAAATATTGTGAAAAATATTTGATTTCTAAATTGACAAATAAATATTTAAAAAATGGAAGAGATGAACGTGTGTTGTCAAAAAAGTGTAGCTGAGACTAACGATACATCTCGGCTGAAAGGAAGTCATATACTGAGTAGTACGGTAGTGTAGTTATGCTATCGATCACGCCAAAAATATTCAAGTGGGTGGGACTATAACTGTCACTCGTCCTAAGGGCTGTCAGTGTTTGCCGATGGGTAAATATTATTAAAGAAGAAAGAAAGTGTACTTTATGTAATTCTCCATCTCTAGCTGACAGATGTCATTACAAGGTACAGTGCCCCCTCGATATAACACGGTCCAATACACCGCGGATTTGGAAATAATGCGGGGTCAGACGTGGATCCCATTTTCATTTTCGTTATTTCCTTGTAATATCGTATAAGGCGGGTACTATAACGTGGAGTGTATGTCATGAACCCCAACTTCAGCGTTATATTGAGGGGACAGTGTATGTGTTTTGG
>JAUTBQ010101975.1:0-15959 GCA_032361185.1 Lepetodrilus ovalis | reverse complement strand
CTCGACGAGCTTCGTTTCTGGTCGAATTTTCCCACCACCTCGGGTGTACTTTTTCTATCCCACATGACCGCCTATTATGGATTCTTATAGTAGCGCTACAATAGTTGTAACTGGGCTCCCGCCACAATAGAAAGCGTTGACGTTACAAAATTGTAGCCTACAAGTGTGTCGTGCAATGGGGTCCAGGAAATAATGATATTCCTATATTTAAAAGTAAAAAATCTTTCTTAAATATTATTCTTGTTAGGGAAAGATAGATGTTTTGGAATATTCCATAACTGGATTAGTGACCTTTGACCTCTGCAAAGATGACCTTGACCCTTTAGTGTTGAGTGACCGTCACCATTAACTGAATCTTTACAGATTCTTCAGAAAATGCATCAACATAGTTCTCAGGCAGAGGCTATCATGAAAGCCAAACAGAACGACCTCCTGGGAAGCAAGTGATTGTCGCCAGCCACAACCAGCCTTGCCGGTCGACCTCTTGTAATCGTGCCATTGAACTCTGCTGTTGGACATGCAGTGGATCTACGCCATATTGGCTTGTATCTGGAGGGCCCGTTACTGAAGGTGTCGTATCCACCAAGTGTTATGCGATATAAATACTGCTGTTTTCAAACTTTGTTTTGTGTTTTACTAGCAGTTGCAGCAGGAATGAACACAGTGGATGTGATTACTATAGTTTGGCATGAAATCCATTGATGCTCCTATTTGGTAGATTGGTTTACGTGCATTTCGCCCACTGTAGGTGTTTTATTGATTAATAATAAGCATTGATGTGTAGAACTGGGATAAAATAACGTGCACAGCTTGATCGGAGTAGTTTTACCAATTAATAGATATTAAGAGACAATTATTTAATAATAGCCATACAAGATATAAAAATAATAAAAAATATGTAGCATTAGATGTATTTCAAGTTTGTTAAAAAAACCATATAATTTTATGTAAAGTGTATCAAAAAAATTATCAATTAGTTGAATAAGCCGGTATGTTGAATATATATCCTAATCTCGTTGCAGCAGACCGTGTTATATCGAGGGGCACAGTATATCGTATTCTCTAACCAAAATTATTTTACCATAAATAAGGCTGTCAAGTTTACGAAATTCTGTAAACGTTTACACGGTAGGTCGTACATGAAACGATACCGTTTAAACGGACTACAGAGTTCAGGTAGATATACATATAATCTACATGTTGTACTATTACTTATATTGTTGCAATAAAAAGTTCCAATTTATCCAAGTATACATTTTCTGTTTTTATCCACGATTTTGTCAATAAATCCTGCAGTGTATGTATCAACATGATGACAGTATTTTAAAAAAAATCAAATGTTTGATAACTACCGCATACTCACGGAACTACAGACTTTTATATTAATATTCATGCTATAATTTACGTGTAAAATAATTGACTGTGCCAATGAACAGAAACGCTGCATAGTGTAATACTTTACGCTAGGTAGGTACTATAATTATAACGGACATATTGTTAAATACTTTTATATTAAATATAATACAGCTTTAATCAGCTACGTCCGCCATTGTTTCTATTTTTATATATTGTCAGTAGGTGCAAAACTCGGCATGCATTTCGTGAGCGCACAGACACCTAGAATTGACAAACAACACGCCGTCACCTAGCATTGACAAACAACATGTTGCCACCTAGCCTTGACAACCAACATGTTGCCACCTAGCATTGACAAACAACACGCCATCACCTAGCCTTGACAAACAACATGTTGCCACCTAGCATTGACAAACAACACACCGTCACCTAGCCTTGACAAACAACATGTTGCCACCTAGCATTGACGAACAACACGCCACCACCTAGCCTTGACAAACAACATGTTGCCACCTAGCTTTGACAAACAACATGTTGCCACCTAGCCTTACCAAACAAAATGTTGCCACCTAGCATTGACAAACAACACGCTGCCACCTAGCCTTGACTATCACTACTATTTATAGCATCCCCACAAAGTTGACGTGTTGTTTCAAGTATATAGGTCAGCTGTCAATGAATTATTAAACCACTTATGATTTACACATGCAGGTTCCATGTATCACGATGTTACGTTTTTGGCGGCGTGATCAAACATTTGAAATTCTTGACAAATTGGTCCAATATGTTGTATACATGTTTTCTAAAGATTTAACCTTAATCGCATATTGTTCTCATAAACAATCAAAAATATCTTGAATATCATGTCATTTACCTAGTTAAAATTATGCAGATTCTTATCACCCATTCATTTTCTTATGTGCGACTTCCGACCCTGTTATAACAATTTCTCCGCTTACCGGTCAATTCTTTGCCAATACAGATTTCCTACTACCGGTATATACTAATGATTGATCCGATGATCCGGTTGTTTCACTTGCCAGTCAGATTCTAACAAAAACGGAAGTGTCCGGTATATCAGGGCTCTAGTTCTCTTCTTCATATCGCATGGAAATGTCATAGGTTCATACTGACATTTAATAATAATAATAATAATAAATTGATTCACTGGTGCTGTACAGTCAAGGGTTTGCTATTTGGAAGATAATAATACAGTGGACCCACGTTTATTCGGATAACCGGTTCCCTCGATATCCGCACGTTGTTTTTTTACTGGGAATCGTATATCAATATCCCCATGTAAAATGACTCGGAAATTCAGTTATTCGCACAATTTTACCGGGAACACAACCGTGCGGATAAACAGGGGTTGTCTGTAATGATAGTAATAACTTGATTCATATAGCGCCTAATATCCAGCTAGTAGGTGCTCTCTGTTGCTGCACAGTCAATAGTTTGCTATTTTGAAGATAAAGGATAACACAGACAGGTATACTTCTTTTCATTTCTCTCCCAGCACGGCAACACTGTCTCGTTCTCTACCAGCACGGCAACACTGTCTCGTTCTCTCCCAGCACAGCAACCCTGTCTCATTCTCTCCCTAAGTGTGTAACCCCAGGATTGGCTCAGAATACGTCTATGCTACTTCACATAGTGAATAAAGTCAACATTGAATGGATTGTGATCTTCAAAACTACACAGATATCTTCTGCAGGTACTTATGTGTTCTCTCCCGACAGCAGTAACAGCCCAGAATAGCTTCCTCTATTTACCGCTGTCATTCTGTTGTATTTCCAAAAAGCTTTCCACCACTGTAAAGGTAGACGACACATGAAACATTCCACTATAATGTACAACCACTTGATAGGTGGCGTCAAATGTACAAACTAGCGGTCTGCTTTCTGAATGTGGTTAGTTATTATATATTAATGCAAAGGAGATAACTCAAAAGTTAGGTAACTTTCCTATAAGGCCAGTGGATGCATCAAAGACAATATAATTATAGTCCATCACACTAATTAATTAAGGAATGACGTCACTTGCTTTATAGATTCATAAAGGCAAGTGTGTTCATGTAAGCAAATTCCATAATGCACGAAGCGCTTTATGGTAAATTTGCTCACGTGAACCCATTTGCCTTTATGAAGCCATAAAGCAAGTGACAGTCAAAACTAACAAAACACACCGTTTTATAACTATGTTTAATAATTTGTAAAAACTATATTTCCGGAAGGTACCTATGACAACATGGAGAATGAGTAACAGGGTCAAAAATCAAGATGTCCACCCTTGCTAAATGGTAAAAGTTTACAGCCGGTAAAGTTGGAATGTGATATGAAGCCGATGTTGGAAAGCACTGCTGACTATTGGTATGACACAGCATTGGCATTTAATTTGCGAGTAAGTTGTAATTGTGCGTCCTGAGATTGTGTGATGGTGGTTGTTTTGGTTGGAATGATGGATTTATCAGAAATTTTTATGTCAGTCGGAGATGCGTTGGTGAATGGCGTAAGCATAACTGTCTCTATGACATCAGTGATTAGGCTAGAACAAAGGAATTACGTCAAGACTGACTTGTTTAATTGGCACATAAAGCAAGTGGGTCTCTATGACGTTTATATAAGGACAAACAAGTAGTACTGTCAATATTATAAATATGAAAATTATTATGTCTTATCAAGTGTTGGGGAATAAGTACATCAGTAAATAACAACGTTTGGGTGTACAAATTAAACGTAATTAGTCTTGGACAGAAATTAGTTTGACCATTGTTTAGGTCAACTAACTGTGATTGTATGTCTTTAAGGAATGAATGTTACGTCATTAGCATTCATTGTGCCATGAAGATAATGGGTCACAAGACCAAATTCTGTGAGGCGTGATGTGTTTCATGGTAAATTTGGGCTCGTGACCATTGTTGTCATGGCACAATGAATGCTAATGCCTCAACAACATTCATTCCTTGTAACGACCGTCACTAAAAATACGACTTCTTTTACTTGTCACCAGATCGTCACAAATGGGTGAAAGATTCCCGCAGGGACGTTAAACTCCATAATCACTTGACTTGTCACCGGAAATAACACCAAATGAGATTTACACTGCCTATTGGGTCCTGCATTATGTACTGCTTGGATGTGACGTCGTCTATCTGATGTCGTACATTTTTACACTACTCGCCCAAACCATCGTATCTAGTGTTTGTTGTCGGTAATTCAGCCTTGAATACAGAAAATTACGTATGTATTATTTCAGATGTTTAGACATGGATATAAGTAATTAGAATTGTTGGTTTTTTGGTTGTTATTAAACTGTTAAAATGCCAATGAGCCCTAGTAGTCCAGTCACTTTGCTCAATGTTTGTGCACTTTTGGAAACGAGCACCAAGTTTGGCACACAGGTAGATATGGTCACTACAAGCATAGGCTATAGAACCACCCCAGCAGTCCTACCAATTATGAGCAAATTTACCATAAAGCACTTTGCACATTATGGAATTTGCTCACGTGAACCCACTTGCCTTCATCAGGCCATAAAACAAGTGGCTTCCGACGTCATTCCTTGAATAAGGAATACAGTAGTTAACATCCTTCACTGTTGAATCATGTTGGAAATTAATAATGGTGAATTATATATCTGTACTTGGCTGGCGACATTAAATAGTGAGAATGATTGTCAAGGTAGAACTCGATTATGCCATATATCTTTTTAATTTAAGCAAACAAAAATTTATTCATTTCCAGGTATTTTCATTCTCATTAGCTCTGGTGTAACCTTTGCAGGTAGGCACCTAATCCACTCAATATCGCAGATGGTGCCACACAAGTGGATCAGGTCTTCTTTCTGTGGCATCACGTGACGTACCCTATCTGCATCACGCCTTCTGAAAGCAACTGCAAAAGTATTTCAACAGTAATGATTTGTTTTAAGAAACATAACGTAGAACAAACATGATTATCAGGTAGAGTATATTCTTAGTGAATGCTGATCAATATTATATTATTATTAATTATGCAAACATTTGTAAGTATAAATATTATCAAATTTATCCATGAATTGTAACCATAAAGTTTCCACAAGTTTCAGAAGATTAAAAATATGAATCGTGAGTAATCTAGTTGCCACAACTGGCCAGTCCTAGTACAGGATTTTGTCATGTGATAACAATAATGGTAAACATGGACGCTTTGTATAGATATTACTGACAACCAGGAAATCTAGTTGCATCATGGGTAGTTTATATTATGAATAGCAAACATTTAAAGGCATACTATCACGGTTGATTGGCCTAGGTAATGGCCAAACGAATTTCTGTCTGAGACTATTTATGTTTGATTTGTACTAGTCCTTGTCAACGATGGTATCGCATCAATATTTTCGATTTTTAACGATTTTGACATTTTTGGAAAAATTGATAGTATGCCTTTAATATATTTGATGTACCAGAGTTGTACCAGTTGTTTCTATTTTCAGTTAATTGAATATATTATGTTTTGACTTATATTTGAAGTTTAAACTATTGAAGGCTAGCTCGTTGTTATGGTCACCATTTTATTGTAAAACGTTCGATGATCTATTGTGATGCGTCAAATTGACAACTCATGATGTCGACATCCATTGTTTGGGTTGGGAGAATTTGTAGTTTCTTCTACTGGTTTTGCTTATAATTATATAATAAAAGTATATAATAAATAGGATATTGCATATGTCTAGTGAAATAGCATGCATCTCTCATCGGTTTTCCCACGTCACGAGATGAAATATCCTCTATATAGTTATCTCCATTGTAACACAAGAATGAAATGGGCACCCCGAAACAGTTGAAATGGTTTTACTTCATCTATTGGTGTCACAGTCAGGAGGGAGCCTTTAAAGGCATACTATCATGGTTGATTGGCCTAGATAATGGCCAAACAAATTTCTGTCTGTATTCATGATATATGAAGCAATCGTAGTTCTTTTGTCATACTCATTTGAGAGTTATGGCCCCTTAATATAAAGAAGGACTAAGAACCAAGATTGTTCAGGTTGTTAAATAAACAGGAAAATCCAAAACAGTTTGTTGAAATTGAATTTTGCCTACTGTACCAGGGGTAGAAAGGATTTTGGAAGTACAAACATAATTATATGTACATTGTCCCCTTGATATAACGCTGAATTTGGGGTCCATGACATACCCCCGCCTTATAGTACAGTACCAGCCTTATACGATAGTACAGGTAAATAACAAAAATAAAAATGGGATCCACATCTGACCCTGCCCAGATCCGCTGTGTATCGAACCGTGTTATATCGAGGGGACATTGTATGTCAAGTGAATGTACTTTGTAGCTAAGAACTAGTAAAAAATTGCCATGAATATCTGTGATGGTATGCCTTTAAACAGCAACTGGTATCAGCATGAATTAAGTCATCTGTAATGACGCAACGGGCTTGACATGACGTCACATTGACGTAATTACAATGAAGATATATCTCATCAGAATTTAACAACAATAATCTTTTCTGAGACCAATCGATTTATTAACCAACGAATGGGTCTCTTTTGCCTATTACTTGGTGCAAATGTATGAGTATGTGATTGTGTATTATTCATGTGTTATATTACGTTGATTTATATTTATACTTTAGCGGATTAAAAAAAAACCCACGAAACAGGCTATTGACAATCAAGAGGACCAAAAGGGCACACCAGAAATGAAGTTAGCGTGCCCTGTAACACTGTATATAGTATAACTGTGAGCATATAACACAACAATAAGCACATACAGTATAACACACCATTAAGTGTAAGAGTGATACTATATGTAACCTCACACATTTCACGTAAAGGGTAAATGACCATTAGAATAAATAAAGATGTCCTATGTGACTTTTGGAGACAATTAAACAAATTATTCCAAAATACAGTGTCCCCTCGATATAACACGGTTCGATACACAACGGATTCGGATATAAGGCTGGGTCAGATGTGGATCCCATTTTAATTTTTTTTATTTACCTGTAATATCGTATAAGGTGGGTACTATAACGCGGGGGGTATGTCATGGACCCTAACATCAGCGTTATATTGAGGGGACACTATATATGTAATGCTAACAATTCTATTGTATGTGATTTTAATGCTTTGTAAATCAGTTATTATTCTAAATGAATGCCCCATAGCCTTTGAAGTCATTTAAGGTAATACTGACAACTGATTCTACCAAAAACAGCTTTCAGATCACCATACATTATGAGAGATGATGTCATGAAAATGCTCCAGTGCCGAGTTTCACCAACATGGGAAATATGGCCAGACTGAATTGAAATAATCAGTGTAGCAATAAAACTTGGATTTTGTAATGGGTTAATGGCGGGTATAAGCAAACATTTTGACATTCATTTTGATTTAATGTCATTTTCCAAAGGCTCCAGATAGCGGAAATCAATGGCTAGGCTCAATCCTTTTGCGAAGTTAGTGCTTTGTAATACATTTATTATGTATACTAAATGATTAATATTCTAGATACACACTGACCATAGTGCTGATATATATATCAGCTACCTGGCCGCCATAAATCAAGAGATACATGTATTATGTCATGAAAATGCTCCAGCACTGAATTTAACCAACATGCAAAATATTCCAGCGGTCAAACTTCCCAAATTGAAATAATCACTGTACATAGCAATAAAACTTGGATTTAATAATGTTAATTGCGGGTACAAGCAAACACTTTGACATTCATTTAGATTTAGCCATATACCGCCACATATATACTGTGCCCCCTCGATATAACACGGTCCGATGCACCGCTGATTCGGATATAATGCAGGGTCAGATATGGATCCCATTTTTATTTTTGTTATTTCTCTGTAATATATAATGCGGGGCAGTATGTCATGGACACCAACTTCAGTGTTATATCGAGGAGACACTGTATCTCGGTTCATACATTCATACATCGGTTTGCTTTATCTCAATATCAACACTATCAAAATGAAATATAAAAATATATGTTCATTAAAATTGTGCTTTATGCCGAAGGCACATGTCTGCCGTATATACAGGGCATCTGGCATTACGCGATGGTGCGATTTCGCACAATTGACCTAAAATCGCACAATTACGCACAATTCTGAAAAATCGCACAATTCATGAAAAATCGCACAATTTTGAATTTTACAAGTTAAAGTACAATATTTTATCTGAAATTCCCGTAAGAACGAAATTATGGCTGTACTCGGTATAAGTTCGTACTTGCGGCACCGAACCGAACTGAATAATGAAACACGTTTCGATTCTTTTTTCGGTGTCATGAAATTCAAATAGTGGACGCAAATCGCATTATCTAGG
Organism: Lepetodrilus ovalis; assembly: GCA_032361185.1. Lineage (NCBI taxonomy): Eukaryota > Metazoa > Mollusca > Gastropoda > Lepetellida > Lepetodrilidae > Lepetodrilus > Lepetodrilus ovalis. Next base: position 7,264 of record JAUTBQ010101975.1, on the reverse strand, counting down.
CCATGTACATGACAAAGATCTGTAAAAGATATCTGTAAACGTTTCATTTCGGATTCTCAATGGTTCCATTCAATTTTAATTAAATAGAAACACTGGGAAACCCGGACGTCTTCATATATTTCGCGCATACGGGGAGATAACTCGATGTTGGCCAAACACAGACCGTCAAAACGATCTTTAGTATCATTTGTTATTTGATTCTTCTATCAGGAAACCCCATCAATCTCTAAGTCCATGAGTCTTATATCTTGTGATTACACTTCACTCGATCTCCAAATTAAATATAAAACTTTATAAAAGTGAAATAATTAATGTCAATTTAAATTAATTCCACCAATATTCTCTCAAATATTCACGTGTACAGTTATTTATTTGCCGCACAATTTGCCGCACAATTGACAATTTCTGCCACACAATTGACAATTTCTGCCACACAATTGACAATTTCTGCCGCATAATTAGACTCGAAAATGCCGCACAATTTACCCAAACTTGCCGCACAATGCCAGATGCCCTGATTAGTGTCAAATAATCTTGAGTTAAGGCACTCTGTCTAAGGCAGGATGAAATAGGCGACTGTCCCGATGTTGAAATCAATCTACTGCCAAGAATGGCTGCCCCACCAGCTACGCTAAGAGGAGGTGAAGGTGCAACACTGACAATTGCTCTTTGTACCATTCTGACAACTCACACAAATACAGCAGAGTAGTATCCTGAACTATTTTAAGCAGTTAACGATCGAGTGAGTGATGGAAATTTGGAAAGGAATGTACATGAATACTTAGTGCTTCAATTAATGCTGTTATCATGCACATTGAATAAAGATTTTGTTACGTGGAGTCTATCGTTGGCATTATCCTTACTACTGAAATGGTTGTGGTCCTGTATCTTTTATGAAGGGAGGTAACTCTTGTTTAGATTGATCCGATGAACCACTTGATTCACATACCGGTCATATTTTAACAAAAACGGAAGTGTCCAGTATTTCGAGGTCCGACTGTATAATCAAACAAAACGTTTGTTAAACGTTGTCGCTGCCGCCGTTTGCAATGTGCTTCGTTGACATTCGAATTGACACAGAAGCCTGTTCAGGAGATCTGTGAGTACTCGACTCTTGAACGATTGTCCTTTATGAATATCCATTATGACATCATACGTGTACGGGTTCTCGCACTCCTGAACAGGCCTCATGCTGTGTTCGGTGGTGCTCATATTTCCCGTAAATACGAGCTTCTGACTGGTAAATGGCATTCGAAGCACCATCCGAGCGGTATCTACTACTCAACACGTCACAAAAATAGCATGACTATAAGTCTGACTTCACAACCTTGACCTTGTATGGCACATGAAAAATTATTTCACAGTGATACCCCATTAGTGAAGCTGGATGATGTGGATCACATTTTCATTTTTGTTATTTCCCTGTCATATCGTATAAGGCAGTTACTATAAGGTGGGGGTATGTCATGGACCCCAACTTCAGCATTATATCGAGGGGACACTGTATTTGGTACGTCTGATTGCAGGTGCCGGCAGCAGACGAGGGAGATGGCGAAAAGACCATCACTGTCAAGAAGCCACGAAAACGGATGAAAGAACTGAGAAAGAAAATTTTAACACAGGTGATCATGTCTTCCATAAACCATATGTAAACATCTAGTACCCATTGATAATACACTATTGCAGTCGACCCCCGTTTATCCAGACTTTGGATATCCAATTCCCTTCCTATCCGGACGTTTTTTACTAGGAACCATATATCCATAATCCTAATGATTCGGACATCCAGAAATTCAGTTTATCTCATGATTTTACTGGGAGCTGGGCTCAACTATATCTTTTTATCATTTCATTTACCAGACAGATAAAATGGGTGAGAAATCCTCAGCTCTGCACAAATAATAGGAAAAGTTCCCCAATCTGCTAATAATTTGTCAAGCTCTTGTAATGGGATTATCTTGTAGTACTCCCATGTGTGTCTATGCATGGCCTGCAACATAAGGTAAACACATACATAGGGACAGACACGCACAAGGACATATGGTAAACACATACATAGGGACAGACACACACAAGGACATATGGTAAACACATACATAGGGACAGACACACATACATAGGGACAGACACACATACATAGGGACAGACACACATACATAGGGACAGACACACATACATAGGGAAAGACACACATACATAGGGACAGACACACATACATAGGGAAAGACACACATACATAGGGAAAGACACGCACAAGGACATTTGAATTGTGTGTGACGACGATATATTTGTACATGGGTATCTGGGGTATGAAGATAATTTGTTTATTGAATTTCTTTTCAGATGGAATTTTATTTCAGTTATTCTAATCTTCACAAGGATCGTTTTTTGAAGAAGGAAATTGATGGATCAAAAGATGGATGTGAGTTTATTTGTCATCTTTCAGAGGAATAAGCATGTTTTAATTTGATTTGATTTTCAATCAAAGTAATATTAATTATTAATGTCAATTATCTAATAGTAATAATGTATCTCCATTTGGCTGTCACCGAAAACCCATAACCATAAATTCCCCAAAAGAGATTTACAGTCACTATACATACTATAGATGATTAATACCAATTTCACCAATGAATAATAAAGAAATAAATGATGTGCAAAATGTAGGTTTCATTGACATCAATTGATCAGTTTGATGTTTGTTGTTCTGTTTCAGATATTGACATTAGTCTGTTTCTTAAATTCAACAAAATCCGCCAGCTAACAGATGATGCACATGTTATAGCTCGATCTTTGACAAAATCATCTGTTTTAGAGGTAATATATATCATCCATTTTATAGGTAATATATATCACACTAAGTATCTGGGTATAGTGCTCACCACACTTTCTAGAAACAAAGAGCCATTGTTGTAGATTTAGATTTAATTAGATTGGTCTTTAGTACTAAACATACAAAATAAATATATATTGAAATTTGCAATAAAACTCTGTACATAATATCATTTTGTATATCAATTTTTATTGGATATGTTATGTACTTTTGCAATTGATTTCGATTATTTCCTGTCGCAAATGGGTGAAATATTCCCGCAGCGACGTTAAACTCCATAATCACTCGCTCACTCGATTATTTCCTGTATTTACACATGTTACAGGTACATAGTAACGGCAAACAGATCAAAAGAAAGACTCCTCTAGAGAACCTGGCTGACGTCGACAACAGAACTATATATGTTGTAAGTATACTACTGCAGCCATTCATATTTACATATTGTAACATACGTGACTTTGATTTACCTTTTTATAGATGCATTCATCTAAATTGTACATTTCTGTGGTAATATTCAGTACTCTGTTAACAAGATACTCGCCATTGTGCTTTCGCAGGAGCATCTGCCTCGACATATCGACCACGAGTGGGTGAAGACGCTGTTCTCTCAGTGCGGCCATGTGTTGTACGTCAGTCTGCCCAGGTTCAAGACCACCGGAGACCTCAAGGGCTTCGGCTTCGTGGAGTTTTTGTCTAAAGAGGAGGCGGAGAAGGCTTGCGACGTGAGTCGGTGATGTTTCTACCCTTGGCTTTCCATGCCACTTATTATGTATTGTACTGCAAGACACTTTCCTTTGGTTAAGCATGTGTGAACGTACATCATGCATTTTGCACTAATTAAATGTTGGTTATGTTATTGGGTATGTTATTTACTGAATTAAAACCATGAACTTATTTGAGATAATCTTTTAGATATTTTATTAAGTATGCTATTTCTTCAGTATGTTCGTCGCCTATAGGTGAGATATTCCCGCTGCGATGTAAAGCAATAATTCAATCAATCTTCAGTATGTATAATTAGCATGTGTTTTTCAATGAAGGACATCATTTAAATTTCATTGCACTCGGAGAATCAGAAATTGATGTTTCAGTTATTATTTTATTCAACAGATCCTCAACAATCCTCCACCTCAGTCAGGGAAAGCAGGGCGGTTCCCCAAGTGGAACAAAGTGCTGTATCAACTGAAGAAGAAAACAGGCACCGGTAAGCATCAGTAGTACTATTATCTATAGAAATAAAATCAGTTGTTCTAGCAAATAATACCATACCTAGTCCAGAAATTACAAAACATTTTTAGTATGATTTCATGCTCAAGCTCAAATTCTATTTGAGGATTTGTGAACAAAACTTTGAGTTGTTGAGATTGTACTTAAATGAGTTTGGTAACCTCGTGACAAGGTCATGTGATGTGTACATCTGTTTTCTTATTGCCACTTGAAAATAGACTTAATGTTTAGGAATAGAACTTATATTGAAATCCTTGGTTTGTGTTCTGTTGCTCAGAAGACGCAGAGGAGCCAATGGAAGCAGATAAATCCAAAGAAGTCGTTGACGAAGACCCAGTCCAAAAAGCTTGCAAAAAACACAAGAAGCGTCGTCGCAGAACGAGCGAGAATAGCATAGAATTGTGTATTGATGCCCCACCAGTCAAGAGGACAAAAAAGGACAATGAAGAAACGAAGAAAGAAAGCGAATCAAAGACTTCATCCGGAAAGAAGAGGAAAGCAAACTCCAGCTCTGAAGATGGTCGGGATGAAAGCGAAGAAGTGGCTCCGATAAAAAAAGAAAAGACTGATGTGGAAGCAAAGGAGGACAGCGATGTGAAAGAAGAGCCTGTGTCTGAAGAAGAGGATAGAAAAGAGGGGAAGAAGAAGAAGAAAAAGAAGAAGAGGCTTTCTGATTCCGTCAAGACTGTTGACGAGGACGACCCCAGCGATCCCTCGGCCGTGGAGAAAGAGAGGCAGGACAGGAGCAAGAGAAAGAGAGTGTCGGACAGCCACGAGAGCGCAGACTTTGCTGTTCCTCAAGCCAAGGTCAGCAAGACTGATGGCAGTGGAGTGGGGTCGAAGGTCAACACAGACTCGGGGAAGAAGAAAAGGAAGAGGAAGAAGAAGAAGAAGCATAAGGAGAAGAAAGATGTTCCTTTACCTCAACTCAGGGTCATTGCAAAGTGAGGATATCAGTTTGAATATATCTTAGAACTGAAATATTGATTATTATTATTATTATTATTATTATTATTATTATTATTATTATTATTATTATTATTATTATTATAATCCATCCACTATTTCATTTAATCTGTTAACGTTGTAATAAGACCTTATGCTTGTGTTGCAATCATTTTTTCTAATATGTATGTTATACACAGAATAACATCTTCAGATGGGTTGTCAGAAAAGTAAATACCCAGATATTACAGGAATAGAACTAATGTAATCTGATCTAGCTATGGATGTACTTATCACTATGAGCACCAGGGGGCTGGATGTAGCGCAGTGGTAGAACGTTGGACTTTGGAGCAAATGGTACCGAGTTCAAATCCCGCCCCACGGGGCCCCGTAATCAATTTCGCAGAAGTTACATTTCTGACGCGATATTGGTAGGATGCACTGTCTGTAGAGTGGCACTACAGTTATCATCCTTGGTCTGTCAGCGCTACGGATGTTGCGGGTTTCCTCCTGCTCTAAAACTGACAAGTCGTGATGTTAATGAAAGATTCTAGAAAGCGACTATAAACCCCATTACAAAAACATTGAGCATAATGTCGGCATCACTATAAGCACAATGTCGGCATCACTATGAGCACAATGTCGGCGTCACTGTTACAGACAGGAGTGGCTCAAGCTGCGGACAGAGTACCTCAGACTACAGAAGGCCAACATGGCCGCCATGAAGCAGACGCTCCACCAACAGAAGCAGGAGAAGACAGTTCACATGGAACACAATGGAAAAGGTAGCAAGATCTCTTACTTAGTGTATCAATTTTTACAAATACCATAGACAGGGCAAGTTGCAAAGGCACCAAAGCATCTATATGTTAAAAAATAGGTTGCCCACGGTGCAATTTAACTTGCTCCTGTATGTCGGCAAATATTCTTGTCCAGTTAAATTAATTATGTAATTCCTTCACTAAAGTTATTCAACAATTTTGTACATTATTCCCTTTGTGATTCTTGCAGACAATAAGACAGACAGCAAACATGAGATAGAGTTTGTGACTGGAGTCATTGTTCATGTCACCTGCAATAACCCCATGAACAGAAGAACTTTGAAGGTAAGCATCGATTTCTACACTTTAAGAAATGTTAGTCATTTGTACTCAGGCGTAGCAATTTATTGCTGATGTGTTGAAATCTGCTGATTTATTTGTCCAGGGATCAAAGTATTTGCAATCAACATGGCTGCTCCCATACCTCAGGCTTGTTTTCTGCTATAATCACAATTATCTGTTGTGATTTCCGCTAAAATTACAAATCTCAAGCAATAATTTGTCTAACTCTTCACCTTGTCTTTATGTAAATCTGTTTGTGTTGTAGGAGAACTTGCCTAGTGACCTCAATGTATGTATGTCTGTTTGTGTTGTAGGAGAACTTGCCTAGTGACCTCAATGTTGCTTATTTTGACATCAAAGACGACTCTAAGGTCGGCCACATCCGGTGTAACGACAGTGCGAGTGCCATAGAGATGAAGGACCTTATGCTGGATGATTACACGTTCTGTCTGCTAGAGGGTGAGCAGATGGGTCCAGTCCATTAGAACAGGGGTGTCACTGCTACCTCATGGAATGTAACTGTCACTAGAGATACCAGGCAATATCCTCCGAATAGTACACATGACTTACTCATAAAGCATCTGGGATATTGGTATTGCTTCACAGTGTTAAACATTCAGAAAATAATAAGGGAGTCCTTCTCCATAGGTGGCCAAATCTGTCATTTTCAGGGGGTCCCATAGACAACTTTAACATAGCAGATTTTCGAATGACCCCCAGGGCTCCCTCTAATTCAAATACCGCCTCGTCTATCATAATTATTTCTTTTCTAGAAAATATCTCGAAGACAAAATGGACTTTTGCATTTTTTTATGTTTGCTTCTTGGTATTTGTATTTCTGGGCGTGTGTGTTTTCAGGTGACAGTGAAAAGGAATACTGGGACAAACTAAAAGCGGACAGAAATGACAAATTCAACAACAAGAAGAGAGTTAAGAAACGGGGGACACAGAAGGTTGGTGTCAACTTGTATTGTAGAAATCAGTGCTGTAAAGTAATGATGTCATAGTGTTGTTTTGTATAGCTATGCTTCTAACATTACAGCATCTGAAGTGTCGTTAGTATAAGAACTTAAAGGCACACAATCACGGTTGATAGACCTAGATAATGACCAAACGAATTTCAGTCTGAGACTAATTACGTTTGATTTGTACCCCC
>JAUTBQ010101864.1:0-15963 GCA_032361185.1 Lepetodrilus ovalis | reverse complement strand
CCCATTTTTATTTTTTGTTATTTACCTGCACTATTATATAAGGCTGGTACTATAAGGCTGGGGTATGTCATGGACCCTAAATACAGCCTTATATAGAGGGGACACTGTACCTAAGCAAATGGGCATTTCTAATTGCCTACAGTAGGGAAAATGTTAATCAGACATCACGATAAGATGGTAATGAGCTAAATCAAGACTTTGAAATGGTGTCTTCTTCCTGGTTAAGTCGCCTATGGGTGAAATATTCTTGCTGCAACGAAAAGCATTAATTCAATCAATCAAACTTCCTGGTTAAGGAACTTCAGCATTCGTAAAAGTACACAATCACAGTTTGTTGATATATTTCACATTTCATTTCTTTATTTCTTTTTGATCTTGCGATATTTCACTTCTAATATGCAGGTTAAAGTCACACAATAACACATTTGGTGGTCATTTTGCACTGAATTACATAAAATATAAAAATATTGAAAACTGATGTGACATGCTGAAAATACTTGTGTAGACATGTCAAGTCACATGTGTACATACTCTCAGGTAAATACATTTGACCATAAAATATGTCAACAAACTATGATTGTATACTTTTAGGACCTAATCAAGACCATCAATGTTGAAGCTCCTTAACCACGAAGTTTAATTGATTGAATTCATGCTTTACGTCGCAGTGGGAATATTTCACCCATATTGTGATTGGAAGCCTTTAAAAGTAACATTTTGTCAACATTATTTTATCTACATCAGCATTGGCCCATTAGTCTAAAGGTTGACTCACGTGGGTCGATCGGTTGTGCATCATGTGAGTGTACATGCGATGTGATTCCTTAATCCAATTGACGGATTGCAACGATCAAGATCGCATGACTAGAAGTTAGAATTTTTTTTACTCATACGACCAATCGAATGAGACTTGTCATGCAACTGATTGACTCATGTGAGTCTTTACTGTAACACAAAGTTTTCCTATTTTAAGAACATTGCAGAAACATCACTAGAATCCAATAGAAAACTACACGTGTCAATCTCTCACTAATGACTGTAAAGCTATATACATTTAAAAAATCACAATTCTCTTCATTTCCTATAAATGAGAATGTTTGCGTAAGCATCTTGTAAATCTTTGCTAAGCATTCCGTACAACATCCATGTAATCGTTGAGAACGAGCGAGCCACCGCAAGTACAGTCAAGCAAATATCTGGATTTACAGGCATCACGGTCTGTAGTATGTGGACGACACACATTGGTATGTACATTACACAGAACAGCCCCAACACCAGAAACAGCTGCAGAGTTAGTCTCGACTCTTTCTTAAACTTGGATCTGGATAAGCGGGTTTTCGTCGGTATGGACGACGACCTCACTTTCAGCGAGACATTAGGAGATGTCACAGCTACGTGGTCGTTTATTATCGACCCGCTGATGTGAATCACGCTGACTTGGACTTTGTTTATTCGTTGCATTTTGCTTTGACGTCGATGGTGTTTGTGGTGGTGTTTGCGTGGATGTTTGTGCTGGTGTTTGTCACGGCTGCTGCTGTCTGGCTGAATGTTGTGGAGTAGCATCGAGCTGTGGTGTTCGTAGTTGCTGGTGAAATTCTGCAGGCAGTTGCTGTCGTTGCTGGTGGATGGTTGCAGGGTGTTCATGACATCACTTGCAATATGTCCAGACAGCTGGAGGGAATTTGCAACGTCTCCCGAAAACTCTGGAGATAGCTGAACGGAGTCTCCGAGGTCTCTTAAGGATGTCTCTTCGCTGCAGGACGTCTCCAGGTCCTCCACGCTCCTCACCCTCTCGTTCACCGCCACCTTCTTGTGAGTCCTCCGAACCAGTTTCAGGATAAGCATGTAAAACGTGGAAATAAAAAGCAGCGTGGCTATCCCTGGCCCACTGATAATGATGACGGCATATCTGTTCGATTCTGCCGTCGACGCGATGAAGCAGTCCAAAATCGGCTCGTGGTAGCCGACATAAGGCAGAGAAGTGAAAGCCAGCAATATCGGAAAAACCCACGTCAGGACCATAACCAACACGATGTAACAGTTTCGTTCGCGTTGTATGATCAAATTCTGACGGCTGACCATGATGTAGCGGTACACGGCTATGGCGTTGGAGTTGACAATCATGGCGAGGTTCAACATGAAGTTGAGGTAGCCTTCCACCTTGCAGAGCATCCCGGACATTTTGTCGCCGAGGGCGTTGACGATGTTGTAGATGTGGCACGGGATCACTACCAGACTCACCAATAGCCCCACCACGCTGAGGTTCGCGATCAGCAGGTACGCCAGTCGCTGTAGTCGCGGCGTCTTCACCACACTGATGATGACCAGGACGTTGCCCACGGTGCCCAGTAGCGCCACGATCGAGAGGTACACAATGACCGCCGCTTTCGCGATCGTCGAATGCAACACATCTGTGGAGTTGATGATGTTGAACTTTGACCCATTGATGGATGTGTTTTCTACCGCCATCTCTCGTGTGGAATGGGACTGGAAAACAGGTTATTGAGTATTATGAGTATAATCATGTTATTAGTATGTATATAGTAATGTACTAGTTATTTATTTCACTATTGTCAGTTTACAATTGTATTACCAATTGTATCACATAATACTAATATCAATAGCAATAATAAATATGATAATAATAATACTACTACTAATAAAAGTATTTTTAAAAGATAATCATTAAAAGTAATAGTAGTAATAGTAGTAGTAGCAGTAGTAGTGTGTAATAGTTGTAGTAGTAGCAGTAGTAGTATTAGTACCGTAGTAGTAGTGGAATTTTAGTAGAAGTATATTAGTATCAGTATCAGTAGTAGTAGTAGTAGTAGTAGTTTTTGGATTGAACTATTGCTTTACGTCACAACGGGAATATCTCACCCATGCGTGACTGTAGTAGTAGTAGAAGTAGTAGTAGTAGTAGTAGTAATACTAGTAGTAGTAGTAGTAGTACAGTGTCCCCTTGATATAACGCTGTATTTGGGGTCCATGACGTACCCCCAGCCTTATAGTACCAGCCTTATACAATAGTACAGGTAAATAACAAAAAATTAAAATGGGATCCAGCTCTGACCCAGCCTTATATCCGAATCCGCTCTGTATCAAACAGCTTTATATCGAGGGGACACTGTACCTGGTATTATTCTATAAATTCTAACCTTCTAATAATTAGAACACTTAAATTAATTGTCAATAAGAAATAAATCTGACAATAAAAATACAAACCTGACCATTTTTTTTCACATCTTAATTTTCTAGATATTTGAATACCATTTTTTCAAAGTTAATTCTTTTTGGGTGGTAAAAATCCTAGTTTTATTTACCAATTCCATTACAACCATATTTTATACTTTAATTTGGTTGGCCCTATATAATCATACGAACACAGATCATTTTAAATTTTCATCTTTTTCTAATAATTAAAAAAGCTACAATTTAATTATTTTCTCCTGTTCAAATTATTAAATTACAGTAGTAGTAGTAGTAGTAGTAGTAGTAGTAGTAGTAGTAGTAGTAGTAGTAGTAGTTTTCTTTGTAGCTAGGGCGAAAGATTCCTGCTGTGACTTAAAACAAAAACTCAATCTTCGCATATAGTCAGTGAAGCATTGGACTATTTCCCAAGTTTTACCTAAGATTTTCCAAGACATATTAAATCATAAAAAGAATTCCTCCAATGTCTTTGATGAGGCCCATTTTAACCCGTTGTTCAACTGACTTACCTATTTAAGGTATTCCATGAATTTGTGTTACCAATACGTCCATCATCTTCAAACACAATATTACTTTTCAACGGTCTTCACTTCTGGTCTCCATGATATACACCCGACATTCTCGACATGTATAAATCCACTGATGACATTGCCCTTGCTATAAGGATGTAGTACATGCATGACAGCTCACTTTATGTGACACTGTATACACGAAGGGATCATTTTCTTATTAACTTGATTACTCTCTGGTAGACAGCAATAAGAGGATAGAGGATAATCACCTCTTGTACAAAACTGGGTAATTCTAAGGTAACTGTAGTAATGGTTGTCCTATTTGAAGGTTACTGTTATAGATAAGGCTACCTTAGAGTTAAGTTATATTGAACACGAGGGCCCTGGTTGATTGCAACTTAAAAAGAGGAAGATAGAATGAGGAGAGAAGAAGAGAGATTGAGAAATTGAGCCGATTCAGTCTAGTGGATTGTTACAGCACTTGATGATGTGAAATTGATCCAACTCTAAAGTAGTTATATTTTCAAGCACAAACAAATATGAACAGCAATTTAACAATAGCTAATATTAATATTTAAGTTATTTTTCATAATAATCTTTTGAATATTATTTAACATGTCTCAATGTAATTTATTGTACAGTTTATTTTATAATGTTTACGCTTATAAGTTGATGAGTCTCTTTACTTGGCTTCATTTGGTAATTCATTCCATATTAATCAATGCTGATGGTATAAATGATGCATGAGCTAGTTATGTACAAGTAAATGGTGTAATTATATTGGCAACATTTTGTAGACTACCTATACATACAGTAATTAAGTTTAGAGTTGACATTGACATGGATAATCATCTGGGTATATGTGGTTCAATACTAGGTCAAGATCCGCTTTATTAATTAAAATTAGCTTTATCATGTTTATCAGTTTATTGGACATCGTGTCCATGATGCGTGTCGGTTCAAAGTATAGGTATATGATATTAATCAAGTCTTGCATGGATCGCCGCTGGGTCACTGCCTGTCATTGTCATCTCCAAATAAGGGCAGTTTATGACGTCAGATAGTTAATTCACTGATGAAAGCTGTATACTTAGCCGATCAATGGACTGTACATCGGATAGTGTCTGCTTATCTAGCCGATCGTCAGCCTCTTATGCATCTGATAGTGTGATTATCCACCCGATAAGACTGTATATTAAGCCGTTATCCGTTCTTTTCCATCCTATAGACATAGTATTCCCGCCGATTTTAAGTATACCCACCTGATAGATAGGAAGGCCTGAGATGTATTTTACTGAAAAATCTTGAAAAGATAAAGAAAACTTGCAACAAAATAACCATAAAAGATGTTATAATTTAATGGTTGCATTTATGGTACTACAAGGTTATCATTCACGTGTCCATCTCATCCTTCCTGGCCGTGTTCTCCTGAATGACAATGGGCTGTTGCCATGTCTGAGGGTAGATAATAGACCTAGTCATCACAGTTGTTACTTCAATAGAATATTGTCTTCGAGATTATTAAGAAATGATATCTGCAGGGCACAGACTTCCTTTTTCATGAATTGACTGTTTCTCATATGTTATCCTATACAGAATCGTCACAAATGGGTGAAAGATTCCTGCAGCAATAATAAATTCTATTTTAACTCACTTGCTCCTATACAGAAACTGTATTTTTTCAGCCACATGTAAAAACCTCGCTGAAGACTTTGGTGTCTGACTTCAGCAGCCACGCAGACCGGGTCTATCAGCTGGCTGGTCTGGCTGCAGCTAGCTCCACGGACAGTAAAAGTAAGTTCCTGGACATTCTATTAATAGAAAATATATCTATTGTTGAGATAACTGACGTGATCATTATAGGATTTGCTGTTTCTTGAAAGAAACCTAAATACATAAAAATCTCTTGAGGTTTATCCATCTTTTTGAAAACTTGTTACAAATAAGTGAAAGATTCTCACTGTGACATAAATCGATAATTCATACACACTTAGAAATCTCAGCAATTTGCATTTCTCAAAAAATAAATAAACTGTTTGATTTGTTAACTGAACTACCAACTTTCTGTCAGGAGTGCGTGTGATTCGAGTTGCTGTGTACCAGATGGAACGCATGGATCCAGACATTGTCCCATCAGTCCAAGCCGTTGCTCAACAACCAGCAAACATGGCCGCCATTCGAAATTTAAAAATGCTGGTTAAGGGCTGGAAGGCGGAATTAGCAGACGTGGTCCGTGTCTTGGATGAGATGGTGGACCATGAACTCTTCATTGAAGTATCAGGTCTGCTCTCTTTATATATTTTTTTCAAATGTTTGTTGCTTGTAGGAAGAATAGTATGTAACTTAGCCATACCACTAGACGTAGAAAAATTGTGTTTGCATAACTTAGTATTACAACTAGTTGTACAATAATAGCATCTCCATAACCTAGTATTACAATTAGTTTTACAAGAATAAAATCTAAATAACTTTGACATACATGTAGATGACATACAAATACATGTATTAGTCGTACATGAATATCTTCTAACTCAGGGCAGGTGGTAGCTCAACGGTAGAATGTTGAACTTCGGAGCCAAAGGCTCAAATCGTTCAAATCGTATACCAGGGGCCCTGCATTCATGTTTGCGAAAGTTACGTTTCTGACGTGATCATTATAGGATTCGCTGTATATACCATGGTAATACAGTTATCATCCTTGGTCTGTTAGTACCAGCCAGTGATCACAGGTTTATTGCAACATTTGTTGCAGATTTTCTCCTGCCTTGAACTGACAACCCATAATATGGATGAAATAATCTTGAAAGAAGCTCTAAACCCCAATAATATAAAAATAATTTCTACTTCACTTAGTCATAGAACTGTCTTACTATGATCATCTTCAGTTTCATGGTTGATGATGTAGATTGGTTTTCATTATAAGATATAAAAATACTTGTAAATGTAGAAATTAATATAATATAACCATTTTGATTTTTAATAAATCCTAGAATCAACAATAAAGGAAGACATTTCTGCGGCTAGGGGATCCATCATTGAACAGGATGAGGAGGGGGCAATGGAGGCCATCACGTGCGTGTTTTGTCGTACAAGACGCGTTATCAAAGTGGCAAAGGCTCTCGTAGACCGCAGCACAGACGCAATCTTCAGGAATGGTTTGCTGGTGTTCGTCAAGAAACTTCAACAAGGTGATTAGTTTGGTTCTGGTATCATTCAATAACACATACTGAATGCTGTTGCTAGTACAGTGTCCCCTCGATATAACACTGTTCGATACAGAGCGGATTCGGATATAAGGCTGGGTCAGATTTGGATCCCATTTTTATTTTTGTTATTTACCTGTACTATCATATAAGGCTGGTACTATAAGGCGGGGGTATGTCATGGACCCCAAATTCAGCATTATATCTTCTTCTTCTTCTTCTCCTCCTCCTGCTCCTCCTCCTCCTCATTACTAGTATTATTGGTATCATTATTATTATTCAACACCATTCAATGAATAGTCCCATATCCCTTCCCATGTGAAACAAATATTAGCATTAAATAATTAACTAGGTAAATTTCCTCCTTCACAAGAATAACTGGATGAAGTGAATCCTAGATACTCTCAGGTTCTCAATCAATTATTGACATATTGACTGTAAACACCACAATTAATGTTGAGTTCCACTAACTCAGTGCAATGGAAACTCTACCTTCAGCCGAGTCCATAACACGAGCAGCCCTGAAGTTTTTCCAAAAGGACTTCCACAACCCGCGCCTCCAAGAAACCTTCGTCAAGCACCTGACCCTGCTGCTGGGGTTCATAGGTCAAGTCAGGGAGGGGCTGTCGGCCGAGAACCACCCTGATGTCCTGAGTCCCGAGAGAATGAGGGTCTACAGGAGGGGTCGTGCCAGACGGACAGGTCAGTTGTATGCTGGATGCTGAATGATCGTGAGTTTTCCTATAAGGATAGTTTGTCATTGATTTTCTACTTGTGATCAACACCCTCAGTTGCTAAAAGTTGTCGATTTTACACTCCCAAGATCATTCGTGGTTGATATGTATTCTTCCTAACATGAAATATATGTACTAAGAGTAAATGTGCTTCAATTAAAATTTGGTACTGAATGCCGTAAATTTACTAATATTGTAAATTATGAATCGATGACATATATTTCATTTTTATTTTTTTATATACATGTATTGCAACCTCTCGTACTTTCTGAATAGATTTTGTCCTGTGATCATCATCATAAAATGACTTGTTCTAGGGTTCCGGGGTACCACTGTCCCCACAGTAAAGAAAACCAAGGCACACAAGCAGAGCCACCGCCGGTCAGTGAAGAAGGACCATGAAGAGTTGTCTGCCTTGCCGTCCCGTTCAGATAACAATTCTGAACAATTGCCATGTGCGAAAGCTGAACAGGAAAAAACAGAAACACCGGTCACTGCTCCAGAACGCTCCTCTACAAATGGTATGAATTTCATTATTATGTTTGGGGATTATTGTTCAGCATCTGTATTAGGTCAACTTCTTATTAGTCCTTATATGCTACATACACTCTAGTCCTGATTTCATGCTCAAATCAATGTTTTGTTCACAAATCCCCATATCATGAGATAATTTTTTATTTAAAAAAATATATTAAAATATTGAAAACCAGTGGACATATGAAGAAAATGTAACTTGTTGCCGACTATATGTGTGTAAACTAATCAATTGTATATACTTTCAGGTAAATACATTTGACCATGAAAATATCAACAGACTATAATGATATTGTTTTATAGTTATGATAATAGGTACAGTGTCCCCTCGATATAGCACGGTTCGATACACAGTGGATTCGGATATAAGGCTGGGGTCAGATTTGGATCCCATTTTAATTTTTTTTTATTTACTAGGGGTGCGTTCAAGATGCATTACTTCATGGACCCCAAATTCAGCGTTATGTAGAGGGGACACTGTACATGTATGTTAATTCCGACATGTTTCTGGACAGGTGACCTAGGGGTGAAGATGTCGGACATCCGTCTGCTGGCCAAACAGTTCGTGTCTGCTGCAGTGGCAGGTGACAAGGAGAGGGTGAACCTTCTGACCTCTGACCTACTGAGCTGGACCAATCATATCGTAGATGCTGCACAGAGCCTCACTAGTCACTGCCCTGACTTGGAGCATAGAGAGTAAGTATTTTCATATATTTTGTTTTCTATATGAAAAGGGTGACTCCTCATCAGCAGGCTGGACAAAGCATGTGATTTGTGATCCTGTGACCCGTGATTCTTCATCGCAAATTGGTAAAAGATTCACACAGCGATGTTAAACTCCATATTCAATCACTCACTCACTACTGTATGTGTCAATATGACCTATGACCTGAGAAGCATTTTTCCTATAATTGTAGAAAAATTTGACTTAAATGTTCATGATATTCAAAGTGTCATTAAAATTAATATATTTAAGGTTGGAACCATCTTGTGGCATGCAAATCACAGCACCCAATTTTTGTCAAGATGTTCAGTCTTACAAACGACAAGCAGCCTGTCTAAAGGTTTGGTCCTCAGCCATGTCATACAAAGAAATACAGTATTTGTTATTCCCCTGCTTGGCCACGCTTGCCGGTTCAGTGTTGGTTAACCCTCTCCATGCTGGAGGCAACCAGAGATGCCCTATAGATGTGTGGCAGTGCATAATTCATTGTCTCGGTGACATACTCTGCTGCAGGATATTCTAGTGAGCCAGCACCACCAGACAATGGAATTCCAGTCGAGTACAAGCAGGACATGTACCCACAAAACATACAAGCCATGATATGAGGGAAATGATATTGAAAACTGGGTCTAAACTCTATCCCAACCAACCATTCAGTCTTTTCGGTATCCAGTAAATGTTGTGTCTATCTGAAGTTGGCTTTGATGTGAGGATACAGGGCACTAGTATTGCTAAATATGGACTGTAATGTTTCAGAGAGCTGAGAGTTGTCTGCCAGGAGGCTGACCATTTGACCCCAGAGGTCATCACCAAGGCGAAGTATGTGGCGGCGGGAGACATTAATGAGGTGGCCGCGCTACAACACTCTGCCGACGCCTGGGCTAACAAAGTGGGTAACAATGACATACACTTTCTTTATATTTATTTAATTTTTTTTCTTTTTTAAATAATACTATTTTAGACCAGACCAATATTATTCTTAATATTTGGAATTTAAAAAGTAAAATACCGGTAATATATTAATATTTCTAAAAATGAAATAAAAAATATTTTAAAATAGTAATATTTTCTTTTACTAAGACTAGCACAAAATCATGATAGTGTCATCAAAACTAGATAATTGTTTCAGTGTTCAAGTGGGTGAAATATTTGCTCAATTATGTAAAGCAGTAACATGTTAAATCAAAGTTATTTGTTTAAAAAATATTCAGTGTTTGGTATGGTATTAATATTACTGTATTAATATCACTGCTTCCAAGAATAGTCTGGTATTTACTATCACAGCAGGCCTCGAGATTACGAAATGTTTTTGAGTATGATTTCATGCTCAACTCAAATTCTTTTTTTCACAAGTCATATACATTTTTAGCCTGAGCATGAAATTATCCTCAAAAAAATTCATAATCTTTAATCAAGATTTTATGCAACTAAAGGAAACCTATAAAACTTGGCAAACATATGTAATAATATTTGACATTTCAATGTTATTCAAGCATATCCTGAGTATTTTGATTTGATTTAAATATAAAACAACTTGTTTCTAATACTAATTTAGATACAAACCAACTACATGTACCACTAACAATTAACACTAATACTAGAATCATAAATATGTATAACTCGTAAGATTTGTATGCAAGTCCATCTCTACCCAAACCAACCTCGAGTACTCAAGTACCCATCCAAGCCTCAATAAGTATTATAAATGTGCATGTTTCACTGTTATTTATAAGTTCTGCTTTATAACAAGGAAGCAATGATGAATGACTAAATATTCCCCTGCGACTTAATATTGTCATGCCCGTACTACTAGTTTTACCTTCATTGTCACATTTTATCACCACTATTATGAGCTCCTAATTAAGAAAAATATCAATAATTTATTGATTATTTTGAATGAGTTAAATCATGCATGGTGCTGTTTCTATATTAATTTATTCTCCAGTAATTACATCTCCATCACCCTGCCTTTGGAAAGGTCAGCACATCGATGTCAGATTATTATTGCAATAATCAGCTCAAGATATGACTGAATCTTACAACTCCTTCAAGCCTCTTAACCTATTGTAAATGTCAAAGGTAGTTTTCCGGTATAACGCCGATGTAGTCATTTGGTATTAATAGGTGTCAAAGTAAAATTAATATAAATATAAACATTTATATTATTTGACCTATAGCCAACCTTCAACTATTGCAATGTCTTCACTATTACTGTTCTACTATTGTTTGAACAACAATGGAAGTATTAAACATGTTTATATTATTACATCTGACACAGTGGGTCAGAAGAAAAAAAATTCTTTTAAGTATGACATAGCCAGATTGATAGAAATTGATAATGAAATTATTGATTTTTGGGGGTGGGAAGCATATTTATATATCTCGGCCTAGATTTCCATTACTGTGATCCAATGGTATAAAATATAACTCCTTCTAAACCTCTAGGGAAAACATCAAAGATATTTCATCCTAGGATAGAATCTCGTCTGGAAGAGATAATGCCAATCACCTGTTATTTCATCTGGGATTATTGAGATGCTCTGATATCCTGTGACCGGTCTTGTCTGATTGAGATAGCATTTTCTCTTTCATTTAGCTACCAGTATATAAATCTCGCAGATTTACATTTTCTCCAATATTAAGTTGGGGCTGGCAATAGCACAGTAGTAGGTCAACAGACTTAAGAAACAAAGTTCCTGAGTTCAAACCTGCCCAGGGGACCCATCAAGTTTGCGGAAGTTCCCATTCTGATGTGATAATGACTGAATACTGACTGTACTATCAGATTTAGAGGTGTGAAGTAACATGATGGTAGAATGTTGTACGCTGTAGTCAAAAGTCTGGGTTTAAATGCTGTCCCAGGAGCCCGGCATCAATGCTCGCGAAAGTTACTTTTCTGACGTGATATTGATATGATGAACTGTCTGTAGAGTGGCAATGCATATAACATCCTTGGTCTCTCAGTACTAGCCAGTGCTCACAGGTTTTCTGCAACATTCAGTGCCATGGATGTTGCAGGTTTCCTCCTGCCATAAACCTACAAGCTGTGATTTTAGTGGAAGAATATTGAAAGTGACACTAAACCCCAACTAAAATTTAATAAACCACCCCAAACTGTCACATTTCAGTTATCCTTGGTCCATCAGTACCAGCCAGGTTTCCTGTTTACACACTGACAAGAAATATTTTGTGTAAAATAATCATTAATGTGGTTGTAAACACCATTTTGGCATTTAAATAATTATGAAAGAAAATAATTTAAAGAAATTAATGAAAAATAATTTATGGAAAATAATTTTAAATAATTTTAAGGTACAGTGTCCCCTCAATATAATGCTGAAGTTGGGGTCCATGACATAACCCCCGCGTTATAGTATCCGCCTTATATGATAGTACAGGGAAATAACCAAAATAAAAATAGGATCCACATCCTTGGTGTATTGGACTGTGTTATATCGAGGGGACACTGTACATATATTTATAAAAAATTGTAATTGAATTTTGGATATTTTATGGAAAAGTATGCAGAATGTCTTATATAATTCAGACACATTCTATACAGTCCAGATTGATTTCATGGACATCTACCTAGTCCCAGTTTCACGACATCCTAACTATGGTAGTTAGTTAGGAACTCCTATATTTAGGATGTAGTGCAATGGTACCAGGAACATAAAACATCGGAGATCTGTATGATGGACCGTGATGAGGCTACTAACAATAACGCTGATCATTACAGCTGGACAAGACTAGAGTCCATGTGGACGTTGCCGTGGAGATGTGGAAGATCATCGCAGACGGGATGTTGACAGCCATTCAGAAGGGAAATGTAGACAGACTTAAAACTGAGGTAGATACTGGCAGACCGTGACGTCGATGTTCAGTAGAATTGTTGTGAGGAAAGCAGTACCTGACTATTAGTAAATATTGATATGACAGTGACATAGACATTTAGTAGAATTGTTGTGAGGAAAGCAGTACCTGACTATTAGTAAATATTTATATGACAGTGACGTAGATGTTTAGTAGAATTGTTTTGAGGAAAACAGCACCTGACTATTATTAAATATTGATATGACAGTGACGTATATATTTAGTGGAATTGTTGTGAGGAAAGCCGTATCTGACTATTAGTAAATATTGATATGACAGTGACGTAGATGTTTAGTAGAATTGTTGTGAGGAAAACAGTACATGACTATATTAGTATTGGTATCTCAAAGAATATTCTTAAACGGCATAAAATTAATCAAGAAATGAAACTGACAAGCAAGTCATGAGTTTGATTATTCTTTATAAACAAAGGACTATATGATAGTTTGTCATGAAATGCATTGCTACCCCTATTTGGTAGATTATCTTGAAATACTTTAATGAATGAACAACTTCAATTTCTATTTTAGAATTTTCTTAATTTGAATCTTGTTTTGTAAAACCAACAATAATAGCCTATCTCTGCAGTGCCATTTCACGATTGAAGAGATAAAGTCATAGCTATCTGAATGCATAGTATCAAGACTTTTAGACTTTTAGTCCCTCCATCAAGCACTGCCAAGGGATAATTTTTAACTGCTATAGAAAATGGTGTCAGATCCCTGGTGCTAACATCTTCTCTTTTTTCTCTTTCTCGAGCAGGTCTCGACGATCCACAGGCATCAGGAAGGTCTGACCAGCCTTCTGTCCTGTGTTGAATCCATCGATCCTCTTGTTGCTGATGGTGCTAGAGCCACCATGACCTTCCTCAAGGAACAGCAGGACGACCTTGAGAACCTGACTGCGACCATGGCCACTACTGCTGATCTCACGATGCAAACAGGTTGGTTAAAATATTAAATTTTGTCTTGGTGTTTTCCTGGAGTGAATTTTGTGATTTGTTTTGATGATTTTATGTATTATATTGTTTTCTGCATAACCAGCAATTCAGCTGCTAGTATTGGCACTAATAGTTCTTCGACCCAGGATTAATGAGGCTTTTCATTTATGTCATTATTTTCAGTACTAGTTTTCCAAAAAAGGTCACTTTTAGCCACAGTGAAATTGTTATTTTCATGGTTTTCTGATTGTTGTTTAGAAAATGCTGCAGACGTCAGCATCTACCGAACTCAGTTGTCACAGCTGTGTCGTGATTGGTCGGTGCTGGTGACTACAATCTTCAGCTGTTTGAGGACACTGACAGCTCAAATCAGTGCAGAAGGGAAAGGCAGGATTAGCAGTCTAGGGGAGATAACTACTGCTAGTGAGACCAACTTTGATGGAGTTGTTGCAGAAGGCAGAAAAATGAAAGAACTCCTTACAAGCATTTGTGTAGGGTAAGGAAACTTTGAAAAGTTGGTGCAACAAAGTGGCTACAATAAAGTGTGCATTATGAACTATTGACTGAAAGCTTGCTCATTTTAGATCATTGGTTCTCAAGTAGATACATGTAAATATTTCTACGATCTATTTTGAGTAATTATGGCTGGTGGTAGCACTATGATACAACATTGGACGTTTAGAGCCAAAGGGTTCAAATCCATTCCCGGGAGCCCGGCATCAATGTTCATGAAAGTTACACTGTATGTACAAGACCCCCAATATTGAAATACGATACCATTTTTAATTAGTGATTTTTCTCAAATGAGAGAATAATGAATAAAGTGATGACTAACTGAACTTTTCATGAAAAGAGCAGATAATCCAAATCTTCTCTAATCCCAGGGATGAGGAGCTAAACAACCAGTCATCCGAGCTATCTAGCAGACTGGGTTCCTGCTTGGAGAGTCTGCAGATGCCAGGGCAACACACTGCCGAGTTCAGAGACTTGTCTGACCCCAGCGTGTATATCACTCATCGCAGACAGCTGTTAGTCACTCAGTTGATCGCCGCAGTAAGTATATAACGAAATGTGCTAGTGTCCTGGGTATCATTTCACGAAGCTCTCTTATCTACTAAGAGACTGGTAGCGCTCGCTTTGCCGATAGCTAATACACTGCTAAGAGATAAGCTTAGTAGATAAGAGAACTTCGTGAAAGGATACCCTGGGTATCGTTTCTCGAAGCTCTAGTATCTGCTATACGAGACCATAAGCACTCTCGTAGCGAACTCTAATAAATAGCGCTCGTGCATTTACGAGGGCGATATGGTCTCTTAGTGGATAAGAGACCTCCGTGAAAGGACACCCACATAGCTGTCAACACAGTATTAAAAACCGTCAGTACTGTCCATCTTCGTTCTGACCAGGTATTCTTACCATTCATTACACTAACGCCAACGTATCAACTTGCTACAAAACTTGTTACTCTGTAAACAGAAGGACTGTTTTTCAGTGATTTCAAAATTTTACAGCGATTTGCTTTTAGTGTTTTAGGAGACAAGGGGTTTGACGACAGCATGGCGAAAGACATAATTTAATTGTCTGCCTATATTTGCTGAATATAACCTTCGAGAACCGGTTGACTATGATGGCAGACCATCGCGACACTAACCGTCGACAAAATACGCCTTTCGTATTTGTATTACATCATTATATGAAGCAGTCTGTTGCAATACTATAGTTATTACACTTAAACTAAGAGGTAGGCTGTATTACATGTATGTGTATATTTAGCGTATAATACGATGGTGGCCAGACGATTGCTCGTCGAAATCATATTACATTTATCGATAATCAGAGATAAATCAAATTTAAGTTTGAATTTGTTAATAATACTGTGTTTCTAAGGAGACTTTAATTCACGAATTTTAACAATTGTTTATTGGATATGTCTTCATTTACAAACGTACACCTTCGAGACACTTAATGTAATTTCAGCTGCCAATTCAAATGAAGGTATTGACATTTTACTTCCAACAGTCGCTTTCGAATTGACGTATGTAATATTTGAACACCATCGGAAGTAATTAAATTCAATGAGAGCAATTTCCTATTTCCTTCACTGTCTGCAAGTCCACCACAAGTAACATAATTCTGCACCACAGTTTATAGAAGTAGGCGGTAGGTACTTGGTATACTGATGCGTGTGCGTGTGTGTGTGTGTGTGTGTGTGTGTGTGTGCGTGTGTGTGTGT
>JAUTBQ010101753.1:0-15965 GCA_032361185.1 Lepetodrilus ovalis | reverse complement strand
TACTACTACTATTACTACTACTACTACTACTACTACTACTACTACTATTACTACTACTACTACTACTACTACTACTATTATTAATACCAGCAGGTGCTCGCAGGTTTACTGCAACATTCAGTGCTACGGATGTTGCGGGTTTCCTCCTGCCCTAAACTGACAGGTCGTGATGTTAGTGAAAGATTCTAGAATGCGACTATAAACCCCATTACAAAAAAATCTTCTTTTTAAAAAAAATTAACCTCTAGTTAAAAGTTTGTAGCGTATGTATCACTAGACACATCATCTTGAATTGTTCATTAAGATCTCTTTATTTTAGTATTTATTTGTGAAATTTCAGCACGAATGTGTCATACCTAAGACAGTAAAAGGATGGACAATTCATGGCTTATGGTGAGTTTAGACCTCAAAAATTGTTTTCACAAATCATTAATTTATGAGACATATTTTTTAGGTTTGTCTATAATTAATAATTGGGATTCTGTAAATCATAAAATCTTAGCATCATTAAAATTTAACGACCAGCGGGTTTTTGACTTATTAGCGACATAAAACTTTTTACGAGATCGCCAATATTTAGAAAATAGTTTTTGCGCTTTTTTTTTTCATAGAAGTTTTTCTTCAATGTTGATAACGAATAGTAGCAACAATAATAATAATGCAAGTGTAAACGGTGTACTTAAAGGAAATGCTCATAAAACTTAAATCTTTTTGACATGAAAATACGAAGTTCCAAGACTACTAGACCAGTCCATTATGTTGTACATGATACTATATGTATGTACATAACTCTAAACATCACACTTAAACAATATAATATTATTTTGGTTGATTAGGAGAGGATATCAGTAATCCAATTGATTTGTTTTTACAGGCATATATCATTTTGAGCATGGATTTGCCTCAATATTAATAAACACATTATTGTTATATATATTTTCAGGCCCAACCAGGATGGGTCATCAGAAGATCCTCATGACTGCAATAAATCATACCCATTTAAATTTTCTGAAATAAAGGTTGGTTGAGTCTATTTAAGTGGCACGATCATCTTTGCATATAATAGGTCAAAAGTAGCAATATGGGTATGGTACATATTCTGATACAACAGTTCACCGCCAGACTTGTAAAATTCCGATACAACAGTTCACCGCCAGACTTGTAAACTAACTGGCCTCGGACTTGGGGAACACTGGGTAATTCTGTAAGTTACAAGACCACAGGGCCCATACCATTTTTAATGGCCCATACTAAAGAATTTATAGACATGATGACCAAAATTTATTACAAGGCTGCCAGATTTGTAAACCAACTGGCCTCAGACCTCGGGACACTTAACCCTCTCCCTGCTGGGTTATGCACATACACTACTGCTTAGGGCATCTCCGGTTGCCTGCAGCAGAGAGAGGGTTAACTGGGTTATACAGTAGACCAACACATTGGCCAGCGATCGAAATGAACTCGTCTGCTCGCCCATTACTAAGGACTAGTAGAAATTCATGTCTTTTGTTATTTGTGTAATAGGCGGGTGTGTGCGTACTGTGTACTATGCTAACTCCGCAAGATAGTTAGTGCCGCCCAGTGACAGTTAATAGAGTTTGCGTATTATTGTAGAGAGATAGTACTGACAGATGTGGGTTACACTGTTAACAGTAAAGAGGTCCAAGAGAGGGACTTTGCGTTGTTATATTTTTTATATGATGTTATAAATGGCCTTGCAATTACCCCCTCATCATTAACAGTGAAGGACACTATCCCTGCAAACTCTAATAATAAGCGGTTACTGGTGTATAGCTTGTTGGTTCGTTCAGAGAAGAATAAGTCATGTCCAGCAAATGGAGTAAAGACAAACTCAGACTGACTGGAATAATAATGATTTATATACAGAAGACAATATCATCCATAACAATGGCACAAAATTACATCTTTCAACTCTCAATCACTCTCTTACAAGATCTATTCTCTATACTCAACTTCACTCAATTCTCAACATGAACTATTTACTCTGCTCGACAAATATAGAATTACTTCTATTCTACTACTATCCTACTTCCTAACCTATCACCTATACCTATCACCTAACCTATCACCTAACATATTACCTAACACCTAACCTAACACCTAAACCTAACTCTAGCTGTGGGAAATATAATCTACTGTGGACTTGTGGAGTGCCTTATCAAAGGCACTGGCAAGACGGTTATTAAACCGAAAACACATTCTTTTATAGCTACTCTTACTCTACTCTAACCAATACAAACTACTTTTATAAGAGAAAACCAATAGAAACTGACATAACATACTCTATAGTAAACAACTTTCTAAAACGAGGCTAAAACACAAAGACTAACGGAAATTACCCAGTTATAATGATCTACGGTATTTACTATCACTATAAAATGGCGACCCCTACATTTGTATCACTATTTGTGCTAGTAAGTTTTAAAGGCATACTATCACAGATGGTTAAGCTAGATAAAGGTCAAAAGAACTTCTATCTGAGACTACTTATGTTTGATTTGTCTGCCCAAATTTTGGTGTTGGAGTAGAATTTTGTTTATCACACAATATAGTCTCTGAGAGTAGATATATGCTGCAGATAAAATGATATCTCCGCTCAAATGATTGTTGTCATGTGATCATATTCGGTCATGTCACAATGCAAATGCCCATCAGCTTATGCATTGATTCCCAGTAAAAAGATTTCAAATAGCTATTTTTCTTCTTAAATGACTTAAGAATGATATTGGATGATAAATAGAATCTCACCCTCATGTGTTTTGATATCGTTATCCTACTCGTTGATAAAAGTAACATAAATACTTGGCAAAGCCTCGTATTTACGTTACATTTATCAACTCGTAGAATAAAAACGATATCAAAACACACTCGGGTGAGATTCTCTATCTACCATACAGCAGTGGAAATGTTTTTTAAAGTACAAACTATGCCTTTAACGTAATTGTCGATCACTGATTGGCCCTTGTTCAAGAGGGTGAGATGTCAATGGCACTTTTAATAACGTCTGTTATGATCATGCTGATATCTCCTTCTTTCCAGCCTTTGCTTACACAACTGATTGCTCAATGGCCTAATGTCTATAATGATACTATACTCGATGATTTCTGGTGAGTGGCTATGAAACATTTTTGTTATTAACTTTTAAAAAGCCCATTTTATAACAATATTGATAATTGACATTTTTAATTAACTATAATAAAATTATAGTACCATAATTACTCTAATAATTCAAAACCGCTAATAATTAGAACACCTAAATTAATTTTTCTATCCTAAAAATACGAACATGACCATTTATTTTAAATCATAATATTCAAAATATTTTAACAAAGACTTTTTTTAAAAAGATTCTTTATTTTTATTTGCTATTTCAATTACAACCATATTTTATGCTATATTTTGGTTGTCCCTAATTATACAAACACTGATTTGTTTCAGTTGTCATCTTTTTCTAATAATTCGAACATTTACAAATTTTATTATTTTATCCTGTCCGAATTATTAGAGTAATTAATGTACACGTTGAGCCAATTTTATGGCAATATTGATAATCGACAATATTTTTAATTAACTATTAAATTAGAGTAATATATTGAAGTAGAGGTGTGGTGATGCATGTACACACAGAAAAATCCCACATTCTATATTTTACTTAATTGTGATCGTCTCAAATGGGTGAAAGATTCCCACAGTGACGTTAAATTTCATAATCACTTGCTCACTTAAATGTGATGACCTTGCAAGGTTTCTGAAAATGTCTGTCCATGATTAATTTGTTCATTCCCGCATGGACATCTTCTATTGTTTGCCAATGTATTTCATGTTATTGTTGTGCATATCAATATATTGTTACACATGTTTCAGGCAACATGAATGGGACAAACATGGAACATGCTCCCTCAATCTGCCAGCAACTAGCAACGAATCTGCTTATTTTAAAAAGGGTTTACAGTTGAACAGTGAAATTAATTTATATGAGTGAGTGCTTTGTTTAGTCCTTTGTGGCTGTTCTACATTACAAGACTAAAATACTAGTATTTAAACCAGGAACTGTAATAATATTAATTGGTCTATGATATTATAATTTCCTTGAATCTGATTGGTCAAAATGGTTGGAAAAGTGTGGGTTAATCGCATTAATCTCCCAGGAAGTTTCTGTTGAAACAAAGAAGAACAATCAGAATAATACAAGTATACTATAATTAAATACAAATAATTCAAAATGGCTTTCACGTAGATGTTAAATTCAGTAAATAATTATGCATAACCAAGACTATGTGGATTATCGATGGTCAACTGTATATGGAATTAATAGTTTGGTGTTTTATCATAACATAAAAAGCTAAACACATTGATGTGAATATGTATTTTTAAATTGATGTACAATATAATTATGAATTGATTGATGAGGAGTGAATGGCATATCACTATGTTAGAAGAGAAGCCACATCTTTGTTCCATCAGTGAATCATCACAACCCAAGTAGTTGCCCTAGACACATTTTAATATTTGACCATGTTACATGAAGTATGTAGGTCAAAGATTCCTACTAATAACTCATCAGAACATCACAATTTTTCTATGAAACCAATGATTGCATCCATAAAGAGTTATGATACTTAGTGCTATGATCATTTCATGGAACCGATCTCGTAATAATATTCATGAGAATATCCTTTTGAAGATATGTAACTCATTGCTATGTTTACATTTTTGCAGGGTATTTTTAAAGAAGGGAATAAAGCCGTCAACTACAACTGGTTATGATGTAAGTTGTCATGCTTATAGATAAAGTTATATGTCAATAGTAAATTTGTTACCATTTTTTTTTCCCCTGACATTTTGGATGTAAGTAATGACATTGTGGATTCGGAGTGATGGTTGTGGATGTGACATTGTGGATGTAAGTGATAACATTGTGGATGTGACATTGTGGATGCAAATGATGACATTGTGGATGTAATTGATGACATTGTGGATGTAATTGATATCATTGTGAATGTAAGTAATGACATTGTGAATGTAAGTAATGACATTGTGAATGTAAGTGATGACATTGTGGATATAAATGATGACATTGTGGATGTAAGTGGTGATATTGTGGATGTAATTGATAACATTGTGGATGTAAGTGATGACATAAGTGATGACATTGTGGATGCAAGTGATGACATTGTGGATGTAAATAATGACATTGTGGATGTAAGTAATGACATTGTGGATGTGAATGATGACATTATGGGTGTAAGAACACATGTAATGAAATTAGAGGATAATGACTCTCTAAATTTATTACTAGTAATTTTATATTGTTACATTTGTAGGTGTCTCAGACTATACAGATGTTGAAGCAATACTTTCGCACCACACCCAGACTCAGCTGCACATATGACCATGTAAGTGTATGCAATACGAAACGATTACAGTGCCCCCTCGATATAACACGGTCCGATGTACCGCAGATTTGGATATAACACAGGGTCAGACGTGGATCCCATTTATATTTTCGCTACTTCCCTGTGATATCGTATAAGGCAAGTACTATAACGCAGGGTGTATGACATGGACCCCAACTTCAGCATTATATCGAGGGGACACTATTTACATAGAGATATCGCATGTCACTCTTAGATCTACACCACTTTCAGCATTTACTGATATTATAAGTTACCAGTGTGATTTGTCGTCGCCTATAGGTGAAATATTCCCGCTGCGACGTGAAGTATTAATTCAATAAAACCAAAAACAGTGTGATTTCCACTGTGTACTGATTTTTACAAGCTGAAATTTGTTGTATGCCCCAAGACCAAAGATTAAAGGGTGTGCGAGAAATGTCAGCTTTTAGATATCCTGTTGCCCCAGAAGTCATGCTGGTAGCAAATTTATCAAAATCGTAATAGATCTACACTTCTAAGGCAGCCAATTTGCTAATATTCATGCCAAAATGTCTTTCTAAGTTGCAAATCTAGGGCATTTGCAATGATGTCTCAATCATTTATGTCAATTATGAGGTTAAACTAGGGTCAAAGCGATGACCAAACCAGGGTGTAGCACTTTTTATGGGACACCTCAACCAATCAAATCGCTAGGATCATCGCATGTTTTGGATAAACACTGTTATATGGTAACAGAACTTGTCATAGAGCAGGGTGCGTTTCACGAAAGGGTTGTAAATGTACGCCCGACGTAAATTATGCAGATTTGTTTGTATAACGTCATAATTAATAATAAGAATATTATTCAAAGTATTAAATGCAACAAAGAATAATGATATTTCTTATTGTTAATTCTTTTTACAGATACATATACTGAGCAATGCAATGATTTACTCACAAATTTGTTCAGCTAAATGTTATGAGTTGCAAGATCCTATTTGAATGCAGTATTAAATTGTTAAAATAGATTGAATACTGTAATATTAAAAAAAAATCCAATTGATTCACATTTGCGTTGGGTTGCAGTGGTATATGGCATGTTATGCCTTCAAAGAAAGTGAAAACGTATGTATAAAACTTTTAATAATAATTGCTTGATTATGATTGGGCAAGTAACAATTTGTTGAGGTCAAGTAATATTGCTATCTTTACTGGCCCTTGGGCAAGTACAGTTTTCAAAATGTTTCCGCCCCTGGTCATAGATCGGGATACATCGTAGATACCGTTGTACAATATCCATAATAATCCATGCTATCCAAACACATCTGTGTGACCTGAAAATTACAGATGTTACCATCATTAACAATATAACATTGGGCCTATGGAGAATGACCTCCTGATCATTTTCTGAATTTCTAACACTACGTGTCCTATTGATTTCTAGAATGTCCTATTGATTTCCTTTGATTTAGGACATTAGTCCTAAGGTTTTTAAATTTGGGATGAAACACTGAAAATGTAAACAAAACCATACAGTTCTTGGACTTCAAAAATGGTGGTTGGGCGGAAGATCCGGTCACGTGATGACTGGAGGCTGCCGATAACACGTGACCATGTTTGGACTTGCGCAGTGTGATTTTTACTGAGTAAAGCTAGTTTTTCGAAACTAGATCTAATGCAATATTGTACAATAACTAACTCGGAAACTTTCTGAGTACGATTTCGTGTTCAAACTCGATTGTATGTGGATATTTATGGACAAACCTTTGAGGAGCATGAAATCCACATACAAGTAAGTTTTGTAATATCACAGCTAGAATTAAGATCCATTTCACTGGGTTAGGTTTTGAGCAACAGAAATGCTACCAGTGGGAAAATCAAATTTACATCTAAACATCTAGTCCATCTTGAAATCTATGTGAAACTTATTTTACCGAGGGTAGAACTGCTACATTACTTTTAAATTTTGAAAATAATAAAACATTAATATTGTAGGTAATTTTGAAATGACATCACATTCAGAGAGATGTCATAGTCAAAGCGACGTCATGTACTGTTCTACTTTTATAAAACACAGCTAGCAAGGATACACTAATATTACACACACACGCATGCACAGACGGACAGGACTAGACAGGACCAGACAGACAGACAGACAGACAGACAGACTTGTATTTGCTATATATACAGTATATACTATGTTTACTGTTTTGTGGTCTGCACACATCTAATCTTCTCTCTTTCTAATAGGTAGCTATCTAGTCTACAAATACCTACAGAAGAAATTTCAGCAGTTCCGTGATGAAGACGACAAAGAGTACATGGACTTTGCCAGGTATGCCACACATGGCACAGGTTTACTGCAGCACTACTGCTACAGGTGCTGTAGATTTCCTTCTGCTAAGGGACAAGCCGTGATATGAGAGAAATAGGCTTGAGATAGTATCTGTCACACATTCACAGCAATAGGAACTAATTTAAAAACATACTCGCCCGAATAGTGATACAATTAACAAATGGTGTGAATTTTTATTGCCCTTAAGATACCTTTAGCATTGGGATAATTGGAGCTGGCAAGTCTTAATTGCGAACACTGCCTTCACAATATTCACACTGTACATTGAAGTATTGACAATCCACTATTGATGTACAAGTCCCAATGGTAACACATTTGAACGACTCCAAAGCATAGTGCTATATCCAAAGTTTGTGGAAGTTTACTATTGTGGTATTACTAGTACTACGGTAGTAGAAAATGCTATTAACAATGAGAGTGATACCTCTTCTCCTACGGTAGTGCTATTTACCCTTGTTTGAGATACTGAGATATACTGGTCTAAGCACCAAACATTGCAGAAAAGGTTAAAATATCTGACAATACCAAACAAACTCAATCCAACTGGCTGCTAATCAAGACACCTGTTGGTGGTCCCATTGCAGATTGACTGTATCGGTGACAATGTGGATACTGTACTAGGAAATGGTAGGTGATGTCGGACAGTAATGCATTGTTCAAGTAAAATGAAAGATATGTTTCTTTCCATAGGAGGCAGCACCATTTTGACAGCAACCAGAGGACATGTAATATGACAGGTATGGAGCAATGCAAAACTTGAATCACAGTGTTTATGAATGAAATTTGCATCATGAATTAATTATTCCATTTAATATGGGTAGTATACGAGTTATGCTATTACAATAATGCTACTAATGCTTGTTTTGACAAGGATATATTTTTGTGATGTCACATGGTTTTCCGCTTTCTTGCAGTATTGTCCATGTTGCCAAATGTCAGGGAGAAACTGGTGGAGATTTTTAATTCTGAACTACATACTGCCACACTCAAATCAAAGTAAGATTTACAAATGTATATTATATTCAGGATAAGTGATCAAATATTCAATGCATACCATTGCTTTCCCTAAACTATCATATGTGCAATACACTGGTGATCAACAGTCATCTCTACTGTACACACACACACACAGAGATTATTACTGACAGATTATTACCGACTCACATATAAAATTTACTAGCCCAAATAGTTATACAAAAATGTGAATTTCTCCTTAGGATACCTTTTGCATTAGGAGCAAAGGCTGGGCCATGCCTAGTGTACATGCTTCAAGTAACACTTTGCACCACATGATTCAAATATTTTGTGTTTTTATTATTTATTTTTTTATTTTTCAGTCCTCAAAATAAATTTGAATTATGGGAAGAACTGAAGATTATGAGTAAGTGAAGTTCTCTATTGTATCTTGTATTTAACATTGATTTGATTTGTTTAACTTTGCTATCAACTTCTAAGATGTAATGATCCATGTCACATCACATCTATGCTCTAGGTAAGGTTGTAATCATGATTATCTCCCCTGACAGGTATGTCGCGGTCGCTGATGTCGGTGTACGGCTGCTGCATCATGTGTCTGCTGCTGCGTGTCCAGCTGAACGTCATCGGCGGCTACATCTACCTGGACAGCTGCCGCACCAAGAGCATCACAGCGGTAAGTAGAACAGATACAACATTGTGTGCTAGTCCAGAAATCCAGACGTCTATCGCACCATATGCATTGCGCTATATCGATGTCTAAATGCCATTGTTGATAAATATATTGGAGTTTTGTTGTCTAGTGTGAGCTGGGTGTCACTCACATGTTCATTACAGAATACCATGCAAGTAACGATCATGTACATGTACTTGCGTGTAGCCACAGTATTCCGCTGGCATTATCTTCATATTTGCCTGTTTCACTTCCCATTCTAAATCCTCTAATGTATGTTATTAAAAAAAACATAAACATCGTCAAACTTCGTTGTTCTACCTGCAGGTCAGTGAAGACTCTGAGTGCCAAGTCCCCCAGCAGGTGCAGGAGAAGTATCTGTCCCTCATCAAACACTTCATCAGCCAAGGTACGGTCACTGCCTAGTGTTCTCGGTGTCTCACACACTCTAAACGTCCTGCATTTGATCAATCTGGTTTCATGAGGCCGTGTCTGCAGTCACTCTATCTCAGTCTCAGGAAGGCTGTTAGCAAGAGATTTCTCTGTTGTTTTTGTTTCCAACATTTAGAGTTTGAATCCTGCCCTCCATAGAGAACAGTTTAAAACAAAATTTAAACATTGGTTTTAGGATTCCTTGATCCTAGAATAGTTGGGTTGTTGTCCCACTGTAGGCACACCACTTTAATACCGCTGAATGTTTCTTTGATCCTTGCAGGCTTACCTGATCTTGCCAAAATAGTAGAACAAGCCGTCACCAGGGAATTCAGTGGGTAAGTTTCCAACATTGTGTGATGAAATATTCCTGCATTTATGCGAGAGCAAGAGATCAATTAGTCCAACAATTTTTACTATAGAGACGTTAAGAAACAGGATGATTTACTGTGAATGGCATACATCTAGGATCACTAGAATAATATAAATCTAGATCTTACAATGTCTAGAGATTTTATTTTTTAAACTGCACATGTACATCATATTTTATTGTAAATATACATGAATTGCATTGAGCACCCATACCAGTAACAACTAACTTGTTCGAGCATTGACCATAAATTTGGGTTTCAGGATGTCGCTGAAAGAGAGGCTCTCGTATTCCAACCTGTCGTCGTTGTTTACCCATGTCCGAGAGAGAGTGGAGTGCGGGAAGACGGGATTGGCTTCCAATATACCCACAATGCCTTTGGTCCAGTACATGTTGCCAGCGGAGCAAGTCCCAGACTTTGTGAGTGGCTGCTGTGTTTAGCCCAGGTGTGAGTGGCTGCTGTGTGTTTAGCCTGGATGTGAGTGGCTGCTGTGTATTTAGCCTGGGTGTGAGTGACTGCTGTGTGTTTAGCCTGGGTGTGAGTGGCTGCTGTGTGTTCAGCCTGGGTGTGAGTGGTTGCAGTGTGTTTAGCCCGGACGGGTGGTAGTACAGTGGTACTGTCAGACTTTGTGAGTGGCTGCTGTGTCTTTAGCCCGAGTGGGTGGTAGCTCAATGGTAGATCATCAGACTTGAAGCCACGGGTCCTGAGTTAGAACCCATCAATGCTGTCACAGTGCAGTACAGTGTTATCTTTGTATCCTCTTCATCAGTACTGGTGCTATTGCTACAGGTGTTGCAGATTTACTCCTGCTACAATATGACAAGCTGCGGTATGAGAGAAATAGGCATCAGAGAGTATGTGCACTATATGGATCCATTAAAATGTATACATGTCTTGGTTTCAGGTACTGGTTGCTCATGAAGA
The DNA here is from genome assembly GCA_032361185.1 of Lepetodrilus ovalis. Lineage (NCBI taxonomy): Eukaryota > Metazoa > Mollusca > Gastropoda > Lepetellida > Lepetodrilidae > Lepetodrilus > Lepetodrilus ovalis. The sequence continues at coordinate 4,838 of JAUTBQ010101753.1, read as the reverse complement.
TATTGTATATGAAAAATTGTTGACAGAAACTAGAGATATATTGGAAAGGTAAACAAAGACAGATAATAAAATATTCATCTATTTCATTGTACAATCAAATAGGACAAGAAAATATTCTAAAAGTTGAAGTCATCTCACTATACATATTTCTCTTGTCCAATAGCTATTGACAGACAGGGACATCCCCTGATTCCCATCTAAATTAAATCTCATTTCATTAGATTTTCATCTCAGTCATTTAACACAAGTTTTATTCTGAACATTTCATTCCACATGGCATTTATCATTAGTTTATGGCATTACAGTAGTATAAAATATTTCTGTGTTAGAAGACTGTTTTGCTCCTGTGTGTAGCATTGGTTAACTGTGTGTTGCATAACTGTCTTATGTTGCAATAATAATGATAATAATAATAACGTGTCCATTTATATTGCACCAAATCCATGGCCCCAAGCGTGCTCAAAGCATTATTCCGGTCTATCGATCAGTGCACTCTCATAATTATTGTTTCCTTCTCACCACCTTGGAGAGTATACAACCTAACATTTTCCTCTCAGCACGGACTTCCACGCAGTTCTACAGATGTGTCTGGAACGAGGCTTCTCTCGACTGCTGGATCGAGTCGCCGAACACTACAAACACCAGGGTCAGTCAGGGGGAGATAACTCCAGGTGGGTGCTTAAAACAGAAAACGTTCCAGATTATATCTGAGATTTCCATGCCTGCAGTAACAAGCTTGCTAAAGCATAAGTTGACCATCCAGGTATCAAATGGGAAAGAATTTAGGTACCAAATGTGTGAGCACCCATTACCTTCTATGTCATTTTGTGCAAGCGTTTGGGTTTTGCTGAAAATAATAATTTTGAAAAGTTGAAACCAGACTATGCCTTACATTATGGTTATAATGATACGATTGACATACATTAATGCCTGATTGTATTTCTGTCAACAGTTTACATGAAGTAAGCATTCCAGTGGCCAAGCTTGTACCTGTGATAAACGGTCTCGTGTTCAAACTGTGTAGTGATGCCCCAAACCCATTTATACAGGTGAGACATGCGTGGTATGCAGGTGCAATGCTAATCTCCTAATTAGGTCCCGAGGTTATGGAACATTTTTTATCATCATGTCATGCTCATCTAACATTTTGCGTGAGAATTTGTTAGAAACCTTGTCATGCGAATATGAAATGGTTCTAGAAAAAGTTTCCTATCAGTGTATTAAGTCAATTATGTTTGTGAGCTTGCCTCACTGGTCTGCTGATACTTAGAGCTGAATAAGTGTAATTTGTTCATAATAATAATAATAATAATACAGTCAATGTGTCCTGAGTGAATGGAGGCACCTTTCAAACTAAGCTATTTGCCTAATATGACTTCACAAGTCTTTGTAGCCCACGTCACAGTGTGGACCAGGAACACATTCTAGATTAAGGCCAATCTGTCATGGTCACCCATCCATGAGTTAACAAGCAGAGCCTGAACATGCTTAACGTCCAGCCTGAGCAGGCTCCTTAGCAAAGTTGGAAGCCTGTATTCTTAGACACGAACCCTTCATTGTTGTCTGTCTCTTTGTGTTGCAGGAACTCTTGTTATTAGAAGAAGTTAAGACACTCGCAGGCAATGTATATGAAGCTTTCAGCCATGAGGGGCAGAACAGCCATGAAGGACCAGAACCGTCATGAAGGAACAGAACCGTCTTGAATGAACAACCAACGTTGAGGAACAACCATTTTGAAGGAACAGTCATCATGAAGGAACAGAACTGTCGTGAAGGAACATTCTCATTGCAAGTTTCGTTACATTTGAGCAATACACAATAGCCTATCCAAGGTACTGTGTTGCTGTTTTATTGGTGCAATTGACAGATTGTTGTGACCTGGATTCACACACTTGGGACTCTCACAGCATTATGGTAGTAGTGTCTTGGTTTTACGATGAATCTAAAGTCCTCGATGGTTGTTTTTAGTTTTCTATCATGTTATTTTGTTGGGTTCAATACCTGGTCCCAAGATTCCGAAACATTTCTGAAACTCGTGCTCAACTCAAGATTTTGTTCACAAATCCCCATATATTTCAGCTTGAGCATAAAATCGCACTCAAATAATTTGGTAATCTTGAGGCGCGGTCCGCTGTAGCTTGAGGACCACCGTGGAAGGACCGTCTGTGAGGACTGTGTGAGGACCATCTGTGATGACTGTGAGGACCAGAGTGGAAGGACCGTCTGTGATGACCGTGTGTTACATTAAAACCCTAAAACCACGGCTGGTGCAGAAAAACCTTATGAGATACATGTACGCCATTGTATTCAGACAATGAACTCAAATCGCAATCTGTTGTTGAACTGGCCCCAGAGTTGTGAAACCTTTCCGAGTACTTTCACGCTTTACTCACATTTTACATTAAGTGCCAAATTGTGATAATAAAATGGTACTCAAGAAATGTTTCGTAATCTCCTGGCCTGATTTCCACTATTTAATTAAAGTCATCTGATTGGATTTTCACGATCCTTAGGTTTTGTATTTCAAAATATAAGCAAGGCAATAACAGACATCCAAGTCATGTTCAGTTGCTTATATAATACATGTTAATATTTGTAACACAAATATGTATATTTTTATGCAACATTGATAAGGTGAATGAATGAGTCCGGTAATAATGGATAAGACAAATCAATCTTTTTTTAGCATTATCTGACTACCAATGCAATTCAATTCAATTTTCTTTTCTCTTTTACCACTATCAGTGGTATAAGAGACATAACATATCAATACCAACATGGTTAAGGTGCCCATACTAACAAGCGAAACATTTCTCAACTTAATTATTAGGATATATTTTTATAAATTCATTGCATATGGTAGTTTCTGTAAAGTTATTCGAAGATGTGATGATGTTTACAAATGTATGCCGACCTATTGACCCCTATGTTCTGACTAACTCTTTAAGTCTGGCCGTCATATTGGCTGTTGCCTTTCCCCTGCTGGGTGAGCCCAGAGTTGACCTGCATAGCAGTGCTTGTGACGACTCCAGGAGGAAGAGGGTTAACAAAGGGCATGTACGAGATTCTGAACGGTTGTAAACTTTTGTCTGAGAGTTCAAAGACTGCTACTTGGCTTGTTTCAGTATTTTCTGGTTGAATGTTTTCTTTTAAACTATAGGATGCTATTTGCTGTAATATCTGCTGTTCATGATTTAATTGATTCACGCAAAATCAGCTCTCTCTGTACAATACAGGTGTAAATGTCGGCAATGGGACCATACTATTACCAAGGTAATGCCATGCCTGATTACCTCATTTTTTATTGATTTTATTGATTTTGTTGAATAGATATTTATACTGTATATGGTCACTGCTAAGAATTGATGCACATTAAAAAAAATATTTGTTACTCAATAAAAAGATATTGAAATCATTTGATTAGTTGTGGTATTTTTCAAAATTAGTATTTACATTTAATATTCAGCAGAGATGGTTAAGTTACCTACATTGTATTAATAGTAATAGATTGAAAAGTTTTCTCGAGTTTGATTTCATCTTCAACTCCTGAACATTTTGTTCACAAATCCCCCCAAAAGATCTGAGCTTGTGCAGTGCTGAGCATGAAATCATAATCATACAGGCCCCCAAAGATTACGAAACTTTTTGTCAATTTGAGTACGAAGTGTTTTTCTCTCACAAATCCCCATCTAAAATGTGAGTTTGAGAATGAAATCGTACTCAAATACATTCGTAATCTCGGGGCCTGGTAGACTTTTTTTCATTTCAGTTAATCATTGTGAGTTGAATAGGCCAACATTAATGATGAAACTGGGTAGCATACTAATTATATCCATGTAGATGATTGGACTACAACTAGATCTGACTACTGACTGACATCACACTGATACGTATGGTATACTATCACTGATATGTACAACCAATCAGACTGAGATGTACAACCAATCAGACTGACATGTACAACCAATCAGACTGACATGTACAACCAATCAGACTGACATGTACAACCAATCAGACTGATATGTACATCCAATCTGACTGACATGTACAACCAATCAGACTCAGACTGACATGTACAACCAATCAGACTGATATGTACAACCAATCAGACTCAGACTGACATGTACAACCAATCAGACTGATATGTACAACCAATCAGACTGATATGTACAAGCAGATCTGCCTATTGATTGAGATTCTACCAGAATGAAAGAATAAAGAAATGAATAAAACATGTACGGTAGAAAGTTCACAATATTTATTAATGTACATTATACAATCATGGTGCGAGGAAAATAAGGTGCAACAGTTGTTAATTGATAAAAAAAAAACCGAACAAATACACAATCTAGCACTGTTAAATAATATTTCAAATAAAAACTGGGGGATTATCATTATGCATTATTAAGAATGATGACTTGATCCAAAATATCACAGTAACTATTTTCACTGAAATATATTTCTACCTTTGTTTCCACCTTTTGATATAATTAAAAATATGCTGCAAATTAAATGTACAACTAATAACACTTGGTGACAAATGAAACATTTGGAAAAGAAAAATTAAACAGAATTATTGTGGGAATGTGGATCACATCTTTAAATTGTGACCTGGAATGTCGAGATCTTTGACAGGGAAGTTGAGTATTTCAGCGTGAGATGACTGGACGGATGGACACGCGTATCTTTGTACGTGGAGGGATAAGTAATCCTTGGAAGATTGTGGGTAATAGTCTTTATCACCCAATACTGACTCCCACAGGAGATAACATCAAGAGGACAACTATGTTATTCTCCCGGAGATAACATTTTTCAACTTCACTGATTGGTCAAGAATT
>JAUTBQ010101642.1:0-15965 GCA_032361185.1 Lepetodrilus ovalis | reverse complement strand
CTTTGTAAAAAGCTATCAATAAAATGAGGCATACGGCCTCTAAAACCCATAGAGTGTAAATCTTTTAAAATACCATAAAATGCCATGGATGAAATTGATTGGGTAATCATGAAATGTACATGTGTGGCAACCCTATTGGTTTACTTAGTAGTACATGTGTTCTTTTGATATAGGCGAAATTGATTAAAGTTTATATGACAAATATCATGAAATGTACGAACATTGTGCCAACAGCATTTTATTTCTTAAATAAAACAAAATAATGAACTCTTACATGTTTGAAAAATCAATGAAGATCCAATATGAAAACCGCAAATGTGACTTTTATGAATATGTTTGTGCCTTAGCCTAAAAGGTGAATCTTAGCAAAGACATGTGCAAAAAAATAAATACTTACAGTGACCAAATGTCATGCTAAAACTATCTGTCATGTCTTAACATACAAGGTCATTTCACTGTAAAAAACAACAACATTTGCTAGTTGCTCTAACAGTGTGTTTCTGTCTTAAAAACACCATAACAGATTTAAGCAAATATTACTACTTAACCCTCTCCCTGCTGGAGGCAACCAGAGATGCCCTAAAGAGCTGTGTCTGGGCCTAATCCAGCATGGAGAGGGTTAATTGTATATCAATCTCGAAATTCAAGTTACTGTGCCTTTAAACTTGCTAGAATTATTACGCACATACTTAGGTCATCTTGGTGAGGGATAGGCAGATAAATATGAATAAATATTTCCGATATGATACCCCATGAAGACCTCCCATGGGTGTGCAATGCTGTCAAGAATACACTATTATTATTACCTTCAGAACTCTCCAGGGTAGCCACAATTATACATAGCTAGAGCTGTGGTGTTTCATACTTCAGTGATGACACATCGTCCAACCAAGATGACTACTTGCAACAAGATTACTGTTATCATCACTGCAGTGTGACCCCAGCCTCTCATTTCTTCATGGCAGCAATACCTGGCATAGATTGCACTGCCAAAGTGAGGTCTTTGTTCTAGCTTCAGAGAGAGTAGAGAATGGGGAATAAGTTACTCTTGACAAATGGGGACCAAAAAAAAAAAGCAATCCTTTTAGTTGGTAACAATATACATGGACTACGCGTATTGTTTTTCGTTTTGCTTTTAGTTAAGGGGTTAGGTGGTAGGTGGTCTGATTCCAGAGCCAAATGATCTTGACAATATCACCCAGGAGTCTACTGCCAAAACAGCTTCAGAACTGCCAAGCTTTTATTGATATAATTACTGAAATCTTGTTTCTCCCTCAAATGTGTCATGAATATGATGCAAATTCTTGATATCTTATGGAACAGTGCACAACTATATTGAGACCAAACCATTATCCACTGTCTTGTTTGCATGGAAATGCCCATCAAAATACTTGAATCATAAAAATATATCTTTTTAACATTTAAATTATATTGTAATTAATCCGTCCTGAAAGACATTTCTGTAAAAATTTATATTTTGATATTTGTATACTGGAGGGGTGTTCACTTATCAGGCATGTGTGTTAATGTCTGTGTAATCATGGATATAATAATATATACACAGAACAGTAACCTATACTAATATAGAATAACAGCCTTTGGTTCCCCCTCTCTTTCTCCAGACAACATGTATGAAACCCACCCACAGGGCACGTTGGACAGGGACTGTCCTGACCACACTCGGAGAAATCAATCTATATTTCATACATCCATGAGTGCTGTAATCACTGGTAATGTAATGTGATTCCTGTAAAGTCTGCTAGTCTGGGAATTATATATACATAAGAGATCATAACATTGGTGAGGAATATACATAAGAGATCATAACATTGGTGAGGAATATACATAAGAAATCATAACATTGGTGAGGAAGAGGAGGAGGAGGAGGAGGAGGAGGAAGTACTTCTCAGAGTCGGAACCATCAGTATACTGATTGAACAAAGATGAAAATTGTTATATGTTGGCTATCTGAGAAATCTGATTACTATTGGCAATAAAATGTCTGTGAATAAGTGTGATACACGGTAATGTGTGTTGTGAAGATGTCTGGCATAATACCAGTGTTATCTGCAGGTCATATTGACATTAAGCCAAACCAACATTGTCCTAGATATCCAACTACAATCTGCTACGTATGTCTGTAGTGTTCGAACATTACGATTTCCTTCGTATCATTCTTGCAATGTATTTGTCCGTATTAAAAATTGCACATTTATTGATCATTTTATTGGTACAATTAAACTAACAAGCTACTAGCAGAATATTTATTTAACCTGTCAACATGTAAACCTTTATCAGTTTGTTTACCATGTTTACTATGTGGACAATGTCCGCGAACACTGGCAGGGAATCAAAATGATGGCATGGAAAATACTGGACCAACGGTCTAGAAAGGTTCACAGGCGTTCCAAAGGAAGGGTAATATCTACATTAAAAACAGTAATTTGTTATGGATGTTTGGACTTTGTGCCAAAGCTGTATTGAAGTAACTGTCAGTGACAGCTCTCTCTGGAAGTAACAATTTGTAACAAGCTGAGCACTGCCACATGTTGTGTCCATTCCTACAGTCATGTTTGAACGCCCGGCAAATAAACAGCACGGGGAGGGGACTACGATGGACATAGTTTCCCCTGGAGTAGATCAATACTGGTGGCATCTCCCACACTGCTGGCTACTTCACACACACATGGTGTACAGCAGGTAGGATGACAACAGGTTCGGCCAGGAACAGCTTCAGAAGCTTCTCCTCCCGCTGTCCACAGCACTACGGCACAACGGTAATTAAATCTTCACAGTCCTTTTTGACATTGCATGATGTTCTGCGATATCCGGCACTGATGCGGATTTGTTCTAGATGCTAGTCTGTTGTCTGTAACATGGTGATCGTGTTTTGAGACACAGCTTGGTTGGATCATATGGGATGGGCTTTTTTCTCTCTCTGGTCTTTGTTTTGTTGTCGTGTTTTCATTGATCTTCTATATATGGGTGAATCAATTTAGAGTGTATGGTTGGTACTGTTTGATGGAATGTGTGATATCGATTGGTAAGGAAGTGTACTAGAAATATATGCAGCATTGGCATCAATATTCTGATCAAATGTCACCATTGGTAGCAATGTCATGATTAGGTCTGGAATGTGAATAAGGTATCAAATTCCACAGATTCTGAAGATTGTTGTCATTTTCTTGAAAAATAATGTTTATTATTTTTAGGAGTGTTCTGTAAGATGTGAACTTAAATGTACTCTATGAGTTTAAATATTCTTATGTAAATTGCAAATATTAATTAATTTACGATCATAATCACATAATAATATTCTTCTCCTTTGCAAACATAATTTTGTTAAATATATAAATATTTGATACAGAATATCAATGAACAACCCTGAACATAGAATACTAAGAAATCATTCAAATCTGGTGTTCAAGCAATTGTTCCACAACAAACTCTAATGTTTTGAAATACTGCTTTTCCCCAAGGGTTGGCATAATATTGGTCAAGGCTAGCTGTATGGTCAAGTGAGACATTTCGAGGTTAGTGAATAGACAGCTGGTGCCTGATTGAGGCACAGGTCATTTGTCCAGTGGTCAGATGGAGGTGTGTGTATATATAGCCAGTGTTCAGTGGCTGGTCAGCATGGTCAGTGGTGATTTAAGTGGACAGCTGGACTACTGGACAGTTTCCAGTCTGGTCTGGCTGCTGCAGTGTGGCCTGGAGATAAGTACACACGTAGGTTGGAAGTAAACTAGCTCCTGGACAGCTGTGGATGGCTAATGTGATGGAGGGTGAACATTTTCTTGATTTCATCCGGAGCAATAGATTATTCATCGCTCCTCATATATGCATATGTTTCCTCTTCTCTCTTTCTCTTTCTACTGTTTTATCTCTCTTCCTCGTCTCTATTTCTTTTTCTTTCTTATCTTCTCTCCATTTTCTCTCCTTCCCTCTCTCTCTTCCTCTGCTTCTCTTTTTTTTCTTTCTTTATATCTCTTCGTTTCTCACTCTCTCCTCTTCTCTTCTTGCTTTCTTCTGTCCTCTTCTCTCTCCCTTTCCATGTCTCTCCCTCCTCTCTCTAACTAACTCTCTCTCTCTCTAACTCTCTCTCTCTCTAACTCTCTCTCTCTAACTCTCTCTCCCTCTCTCTCCCCCTCCCTCACTCCCTTCAATGTTAGATTGAAATGATCAGACTGAACACCAGTAATCTTTCAAAGATTTTCATTATCATCGTTACCAGTTATCAAAATTTAACCTGTAAGGAAAGGCCCAAATCAAATATATCCCTTCTGAAAAGGTCGCTGAATCATGGACTCAGCTGTAGCAAAACTTCCTATCCTCAGGGATGATGTAGATAAAAAGGTTCCCACAGGAAGAACCCTAGATAAGACCATCCTGCCTGTAAATGCAATAGGAGACACGGCTTCCATATCCAACTGAACCATCTCTTCAGGAATGCTGTACAAGGCATAGATTTGACTAAGTACAGGTTATCAAACATTAACAAGAATTTCTGAGGTTGGTGGACTATAGGAAGTGGATCAGCACGACTGTCTTAGCCTGCAGGCTACATATAATGGACTGCAGTCAGAGGATGTCTGGTGTCTAGGGACCGCTGAATTATGGACAGATTGTGCCCAGCCTGTGACCAGTAGCCCACGAGACAGGAACTGACTTCATAACAATAGGTCATGATTAGAGAGCCCTTCGGCAGGTTTTTACACTCTTTATCATTGTATCAGTGTGTGGAACTCCCATGGAACATGCTCATTATTCATACTTTATTCATCTTCTTTGCATTTCACAAGTCTGCCATCACTAATATTGCTAAACCTGTCATCACCAAAATTAAAAAACCGAAATCCTATATTTCCCACCCCCTCTCTCAATGCCATCCTGATTCTACCCTCCATTCCTTTATTCATCCTCCAAAGCCAAACTATATATTTATCCCCCACCAACTAATTCAACTCCCACCCTCCCTCATTCTTCTCTCTCCCTCAGTTTTTCAGCCGAGGGCGTAAAAATTCTCAACCTTCACCCTGATATGACCTCACCCTCCTCTGACCTGGTATTTAACATTAACAGCAGTCTCCCTCTCCTCCCCCTCCCCCATCCCCACCCCCACACACACACCCATTATTTCCCATTTCCCACCTCTTGTTAATCCATTTCCATCAACACCCTCCTTTCCAAAGTAACTCCCAAAACAAGGCATTGGGTAAGGAGGGGTGGGGGTCACTAGGGTTATGTAGGGAGGGAGAAAGAGGGAAGGGTTGGGGGTGGATGTAATCATCATCTGTGCCTTTCTAAACTCTATCATTATCTTGAGAAATCAAAAGCCACAATCCACAAATGAAGTCAAATTCCTTATAGAACCTCAGTCAATAACAAAGGTTCCACAAGCATTGTTATCTTGAAGAAACATTAATATTTTTTTTATCGCTTTTCCATTCATGAATTGTGCCTGTTGTAATTGGACAGGCACACTCATTTATTTTTTATCAACATTGATAAATTACTTGATTGTCGACCAACACGTGCTCGCCTTACTGAATATCATTTACAGTGTAAAATTATTTCAGACAAGTCTATAAATCAATAGGCAGGTCAGATTTGCAGTTATTATTAGCCGTGACTTGAGAAAAGAAACACTTTGCAAATTCCAAGTCATATAATCCCTTCATTGGGGAAAATGAGCATGACTCTTTTTCCTATTTCTATCACATCCTGAATGCACTTAATCCCATGCGTAGGACTGGCTACACATGTGCAGAGTAGTCGCGTGTCAGTGTGCAAGGTGTGTAAGGGTTCTAATTTCCTCGAAAAGGATCTGGTATCAAATCAGCAACACCAGCTGTGCTTTTAGTCATCACAACCGTAAGCATCATCATTCAATCTTGTATGTATCTAGCAAGAAGTAATTCAGAAATATGGTGTATATCGTAATGAAAGTTGTTCCTAAAGATATAAGTGAAAACTGGACTTGATTTACTTAATAATTGTATATGGCGGTGTAGTGGTTCATGTGTCGGTCCATGAAGTTGAATAATGGGTTTGAATACCATTTTCATACTTTTGTTTTTTCAATTATATAATAATGCTGAAATCATAATAATGCCCATATAAAAAAAATGAACAGTATAAAGTACATCAGGATATAAACAAAAAATATATTTAATAATGTAATCACCATATGGCATACAATATTTAAATTAATTAAATACAGTGCCCCCTCGATATAAGGCTGTTCGATACAGAGCGGATTCGGATATAAGGCTGGTTCAGATGTGGACCCCATTTTTATTTTTTGTTATTTACCTGCACTATTATATAAGGCTGGTACTATAAGGCTGGGGGTATGTCATGGACCCCAACTACAGCCTTATATAGAGGGGACACTGTATAAAAAAATAATGGTAATTAGTTGGGTTTAAAATTACAGTAATATATATTCCATAGAATCTACTGTACAAATTCCACATTGTGACACATGTTGACATATTGAAATGCACAATGACATGCAGAATGTCACGAGTATGTGCATGAGGGCATACACGTCATCATTGTAAACCAAAAGCAAAAGTGCTGCACCTGATTTCCTCGTTGTAAACTAAGACATTATGGCTGGCTGACTTTGAGGATGATAAAATACAGATGAGTTTTCTTGGTGAATACTACGGAGGTATATATATTCACGGGGAGACATCAGGTTTTTGCCTCGGGTGGTGGGCAATAGTTTATAGTCCCATAAACACTGCCGAGAAAAAGTGTAGGTATATACGTATAGTATACATGGTATATACATAGATATACAATAGGAGTTATAAATATTAGCTTCCTGCCCACTCTGCAGGCTATGTCGTTTTGTCCTGAGGGAATGCTGTACTAGTTCATGGATCTGGCTGCATACAGGTAATACTCGTTACATATTGTATTGGAATATTTGGACCTGTGTTGATAATACAGTATTTTGAATATGAAATATGATGTCATTACTCTAATCTTCAAAAGCTTTAGATATGATCAAATCCAGGGTCATCAAATATGGATTAGAAGATTGTTAATGTTACCAACAAATGTTACCTAACTCAACTGGTTCAGTATTCATATTAACCTAGTTAGATAAATAGAACATTAATTCAATATTTACAATTTCATAACGGATATTTAGACAATCTTTGACTTCTCCCTTCCCAAGCAAGTATACATGCATTGCTGTAATTACCAAACAGCTAGGGTTAAGGCAAGGTTCAAAGGATTATGCTTGTACCCTATGGGTTTGACCTATAGCGAGTTCAGTCTATCTTTTGATCTGAGATATTTCCAGAGATATAGACGTTTAGAGGTGATATGTCATGGAACATAAACAACCAGATAGATAAATAAATCGAGTGTCTATTGCCCAAAATTTGGTAGCACTCATAAAGTTTTGTATTAAAGTGAGCCATTAAACATTACCAGATGACTGCCACATGAATATATACACACACCAGCGTATATGTTTAGATTCCCCTACAGTCAAGTAATACACTATAGTAAACATTAGCTAACACTTGGCAACTCAGTCTCCTGGATAAATAAGATTTAAGCTAGATAGACTCTGCTTGTGAGTATTTGTGGTAATTTACCCCAGTCGCTTGTCAGAGTTACTTCTATAGATTAACATTGAATACTGTAAATAAACTGCCAACTGGCTATATGTTGGCCATGGTTTGATGGTGAAGAACAGGATATTTATAACAAGAAACATTATAACATAATGCGTAATCAGTGTCACAGATTTGTTGTTTTTAAGGTACGTGTGTACACAGATGTTACTTAAGCCGTTAATGGCTTGCTTGCATTCCTACCATGGAAAGCTATTTACTGTATACATTCTAGGATTAAAATACTACTTAACTTACAATATTAATTTAATAAAAGAATTTGAAATTATGACATTCTTCAACATGAAATTGTGTTTAAAAGAAAGAAAAATCATCAAATGTCTCTTTAACTTTTCAAATACAACTTATTTGTATGTAAGCATGTTAATATAGTAAAAGCTTTTACTATATTAACATGCTTACATACAAATACCATGATATTCCAAATATCAGTTTCTGCCCTTCTCTTGAACCAAAACTAATGATATGTTGGCAGTGATACCAACTCTCCAGTGATTCCTGATGTGTGCATGCAAGTGGATCCACATGGATCCACATTGGATCCATGAAGACCCGAGGATCAAAGGCATGTGACCTTGGCAAACCTAGATATGTTTTATTAAAATTTCTTGATCATCAGTTTGTCTTATTCAAAAATATATCGCCTGTACTTCATCAATGAACTGTTTAGTAAAATGCTGAATAGAGAAGCTAGATAATGTATTCTATACTTCTGAAATAAATATTTCACGGTCTGAAGTATATATTTCATGGTCATGTTCATAGACAATTAGGTTGAGCCTCATATTTCACAAATGTATTAATACTAGTGTAAGCATACAAAAATACCCCATCGATTTGAATAACTACATCCATTATTCCCAAGACATCTGTTCCAGTTCCACCCACACATCTATTAAAATGACATCCTCATCTGATGCGGAAGTTTCAGTAAGAATATGCCTATATTCGTTTCATGCAATAATTTGCTTGCTGAGAGTGGTAGTGGGGGGTATGGGAAAGTCACTTTGGTCTGAAGGATATAAGCCGGTGGGATCAGAACCTGCCTTACTGAGACCCAGTACAGCCACACCTTCCCAGTGCCTTTCCATTGCCTTCCCTAGCTCATCATGTGTTTCTCTAGTACCACTGTACCAAGTCTGGCCCCACATGACGGCCATATGGCAATGACGGGTAGGAATATATAGATAGTTTCATCATGTGCATGGTCTGTAGCTTCACATTGTACATACATGCACTTCACTAGTGTCAGGATTCCTCTATCTGGTACAAGTGTTGGGTTCCTCTATCTGGATGGAAATGGAGGGTATGTGTGCATGTGATGGTATTACACCTCGCTGGTTCATATTTATCATGGAGAAGGCATCATCAACCCCTAAGCCCTTTGTAATCGGATCTCGGTGATGACCATCAGTGACAAAAGCAGTGAAATCCACTGATGAAAGCCAGTTCCTCAGTGATGAAACTGGTCCTTTAATGATGAAATTGGTTCCTCAGTGACGAAATTAGTTCCTTGATGACTAAACTGGTACCTCATTGATTGCAATCGGTCTTTCAAAGAAAAATCAGTTCCTCTGTGATGCAATTGGTTCTTCAATGACTAAATCAGTCCCTTTGTTACGTAATCGGTCCCCCAATGACTAAATCAGTCCTTCAGTGATGCAAACGGCCCCTCAATGACTAAATCAGTCCCTCAGTGAAATAATCAGTCCCTCAGTGACGCAGTCGGCCCCTCGTCGGCTCGATGACTAAATAACGTTCCTCGGTGACACAAGTAGCGCACAGACACTTCATCAGTGCAACTCCCACCAGGACACAGAGAAGTGTGATCTCTATTGATTCCTCCACTGACTTACGCAGTACAGTGAGTGTATCATGCATCAGTGTCAGGAGACCGCCGCAATAAAACTCCTAGATTTACACCCTACATCCTCTTCCTAGAACAGTGTCTGTTCTGGTGTAGAGATGGTGCCGTGGGTGGAAGAAACACAACTTGACCTGACAGGGAACTTATCTTTAAAACTTACTCACCAGAATAATGATACAAACACGAAATGCTTACAAAAAAACATGGATTTCTATTGGCCCTTAGGATACTTTTAGCATTGGGAGAAATGTTCCAGGCTAGCAGGGTAGTTAATTTCCATCCCTGCCTACACTTGAATCACATGGGTTTGTACTTAAGGTGAGTTTCATTGTGTTGTGGGTGGATGGGACACATACCTCAAATTCATGTTCATAAATTGGATCATTCTGATATCAGTAAGAGTTGTTCATGTCATGATGTATTTATGATCACTAGTGCTTATAACGAATACACATATTCTACTACATAATGTATCCTATGTATTGCATTGAGATCAATCAACTGCAATGCACATTGTACTATTGTGTCAAGGTTGATGGTAAGACGATACGATGGATCCAGTCAGTATTTCTAATTACAAATACATGACCAAAAAAGGATGTACACAGCAATAAATCTTCCCAAAGATAGACAGCCTTTATTAATAATAGATATATGTCCTGGTCATTGCCATTGGCGTGATCACCATTAAGATAATACATCACCATGGGAATTATTTCTATGGACTCTTAATGAACAAAAAATATATAAAAAAAAATATGAAAACATTATCACACCATTATGTTTGTATTAGGTAATATGAACTATATTTGTTATATTTTGATATAGGTACACGTATATATTTTTTTGCATGACTAAGACAGATAGGACTACATGTAATTGCAATTTGAGAGCCCACATGATGAAACACAATGCAATCTTGGCATGTTTAGTGGAGGTCTCTTGTCCCCATCACAGCATCATTCAGAGCTGCAGACCCATTTAACTGATGGATGTTGAGGTCAATGTTACACTATAGGCTATAGCCCATCCAATGCAACCATTAGATGAGGTTGGCATCATTTTCTTGGCGTTAATGGTGTAAACTTGCTCAGGCAAAACGCATTCAGTAGGCTGTTCGGACACTTCAGCATTAACCCATTTCCCTTCAAAATGACTTGAAATTCTTGTAACATAATTGTAGTACATTTTGAGATTCTAGTATTTTGGGGAAAGATCTTCAAAACAAGATACCATATAACATATCATAAGTGAGAAACACATGTTTAAATGTTATTATAATCAAGTAATAATTTGAGATTCTTGTATTTTATGCAAAGACCGTCAAAACAAGATACCACATTACATACTTTAATTTTAAAAAGTCCTTGAAATTCTTTAAGATAATCAATTGATACGTCTTACCGTATATGTTTAAGCATCTGTGAGCAGACTAGCTGGAACTCAATACTATATAAATAGATTATATTATTATTTTATTATTATTATATTATTACATGTATTATGCAAAGGCCTTCAATACAAGATACCACTTGACAGTATATTCTTTGAACTCAAAAATAGCTATAAAAGTAATCATTTCAAGTGCCACCAAAATTGAATGGGTTAACACAATTCAGCAGATTTCTAGGCAGCAAGAATGGCACAGCAGACTCCAAGGTGTCTCTACATGTCAGGAGGAACAGCAAAAATATCTCCCACTACTCTTCCATTACCACCAATACCCTACTTTTACCCAGTCAGGTGCTAGTAATAGACAAAGATGGATCAGCAGGCTTAGATGAATCACATAACCAAGACACATTTTCTTAACATTCTTGTCAGTAAAACTAAGAGAACTACATAAAGAGGGTGGGGGAATATCCATTTCATTTTCCATTTCCGTCCACTTATTATTCTCCGTGGTGCTATTTTCCAGTAGGTGCCATCTATTCTCCTGTTACTTTCTTTGGTATTGTGTTGTTCCCTTAAATTATCCAGTAGGTGCTGTGATAATTACATGTATTATATCTCTGATTGGTCACTGTATCATATAAAGTATTCATTATCAGTACTTATCAGCAGCAATGGCGATCTAGAAATCCATAACGTATCGGGTATAAATGTCATTAATGATACGCGGATAGATGTACTTATATCAGGAACTTGCTCAGCATACAAACATAACATTATGATTACGTATGTATTATGTGTGTGTACATATACTCTGCTTGATGATCGGTATTCACCATCAGCCATAAACATGATTATTGTGATTAGTGTTGTAACACAAATAAAAACTAACATTGAAAAATATATGAATGTTTTTGTGTTGTGCAAAATCAAAAATTCTCCATTTAGAGCCATTGAAACAATTAACATCGATTTAATTGCACTACTAGTCTTCTTTAGAGATTTCTTTCTGTGGCATCAGGGAATGAAATGTGCATGTGAAAATCCATTCTTAACCATGTTAACATAATCCAGATTTGAATTGCTAATCGATTTGCGGTAAGGTGACCCAAGCAAAGAAAGTTTGATTAAGCTTCTTGTTCCTATTTAAGATATTATTTGCCTGACACAGTGCAAGTTCCCCAAAAGCAGTGCTAATCCACCAGAATAAACTAATTGTAAAATGTCACATGGCCACGAGCATGTTTCCGAAAATGAGCATAGCCTAGAGATTCCAGAAATCTCGATCTTAAATCAGGATTCGAGCAGGTGGACCTGTACCACAAGCCCACACTGAACCTCGACAGTAGGCTCCTTCCAGCATTTTGTGTAACTGGGCAATACCTGTGTGTTCAGCATGTTTGATTAGATCACACAACCTCAGTGGGTTGACTACACGTCTTAATGCTCCTTGGAACGTCCTCAGGTGAACATTGACAGCATGATCGAAATATCGGTCGCGTTATTGTTTTACAGGGTAAGTAAGCACTCCTGGTGAATTCCAAAAACTGCCAATGTTGCCTGTGAAGATTACTATCCGAGGCTAACATTTAATCCAGACTCGAGTCAATGTACCTTTTTATAGCTATTTTTATTTTTTATTGTCTTCTTGTGGTCTTCTTAGAGACGTGCTAGAGTAGACAGAGATCAACATTTCATCTTTGATTACAGAAAACTACAATGCAGGTTATATCAATCTCATGTGTGTTAAAAGTTGCATAATATTTATCTCAATCACATGTTGCACTCATGCAAGAGGGTAAACATAATTGTTTTCTTTTAGTCAGTTTTCTGCAGAAAAAGATAGGATGTAAATAATACACTTCAAGTTCAATAGTCAATATGTATTTAGTATTATCTTCTTTTCAAGTATAGAATCAATCTGGTAAGTTCAAGAGAGAATTATTTCATAGTTAATCAGATAGACTTCGAGCATAAATTGCATGTATTATCAAGTTGTACATCTATATGTACATGTGTTAGCTAATAGCTCATTTTCTAGATAATACTGCAAGCCCTTCATACAGTGCAAGCTGTGACATAATTACCTTGTCGGTCACACATGACAGCCATCTTGATTTTCAGGGTCACATCACAATTAATATCCTAGATTTACCTATCAGGTTTTGCTTGGACATATTTTCTTTAGATCAATTTAACACTCTCAAGGCAACAAGAGATCTTTATATTCAAGTGAATTTCATACTTCTAACATGACATTACTTTGCAATTAACATACAGTAGTTGATCTTTATAATACCGTAATATGTATATTCTTTAAATCATGGCAAACGCTAATGTAGAAAGCTTGAATAATAACTCAAAATGTTCGTGACATGTCAGTGTTTACTTTGAGATACTTCCAACTGCAATAAGTCATGTCATGTCAATGTGATGCCTCACACAAACCTTTAGACGGCTACGTTCTTTTTTGGTGGACTACAATCTCGCAAATCGCATGTAGTTTTTGTTCTGCGTCATTAAGACAGTCTAGCCCTTGGTTTGAGCGACACTTTAAAGACTTTCCTGCCTTTCATTGAATTAGTCAGTGGGGTCACTTTTAGGACACATGTGGATACTTCATAGCATGATGGCATGAAACCTTTGAGTGTAGGTCTTATCAGGTTTTACATTGATCCGAAGAAAATACGCTGACAGGGCAGCTCTGTATGCCTGGTTTAGGGCATTACTTGAATGTAACAATTGATTCAGTAACTTATACACAAAGTTTTAGCTCACAGATAACTGGTAGTTATTCATTCAATATTTGAAAAAAAACCTATTTGAGCTTCTAAAGAGTGAAGATGTTTATATATTTACTAACTTTTAACTAGAATTTAACCGACGTCAAATTAGTCACTGCACATCTGACCTGCCAAGATACGAGTCATGTCACACATGCTTTCCTTATCACATGAAGTATATACACGGAGATAGAGGGGTTACCTGGTTTACATAAAGCTCGGTCACAATAACAGGTGGCAAAGTGCACCTACAAGTTTCCGTCTGGAACACTGGCTCAGTGTAGCCGCACATGGAGGTGTTGATGGACGATACAGGTGTATTAATGCAGGGCAGTGAGTAGAACAAAATAACAATACAGACTACCCCTTGTCATACCGTTCTCATATCGTATACGTCCTTCCTGCTCAACACAGGTGTGGTGGAGTCAACTGAGCTTATATTTTCAAAAGATTTAATAGGAGTAGTTTACAGGTGTATATTAATATTCAGTAATTGTATATCCGAGTTCAAAATGTCATTTTGAGAAGGTGAAAAAAAAACCCGCTTTGTAATTTAAGTAACACGTGATAAATTACTTCTCTGAGTCAGAAGTAAATGTATTTAATTTACGATGCTTGCCAATACCCGGTATTTAAAATGTTCAAATGAAATAATTTGAGCTAATGCAATAAATATTTTAGTTTAATAATATTTCATGCACTTGAAGCACATAAACTTTCCTTTTAGAAGTACAGTGCCTCCTCGATATAAGGCTACTCGATACAGAGCACTATTATATAAGGCTGGTCCTATAAGGCTGGGGGTATGTCATGGACCCCAAATACAGCCTTATATAGAGGGGACACTGTAATACACTTGATTATCCTAAGACAACCATTTGTTGAATTTGAGAATGAGCGTATAGTCTACAGTGGCACCTCTGTGAAGACATATGACTGCGACATGGCTCGCCCGAGAGGTTTGCAAAATAAAATACAGCGCCCCCTCGATATAACATGGTCCGATGCACTACGGATTTGGATATAACGCGGGGTCAGACGTGGATCCCATTTTTATTTTCGATATTTTCCTGTAATATCGTATAAGGCGGGTACTATAACGGGGGTATGTCATGGACCCCAACTTCAGCGTTATATTGAGGGGGACACTGTATTGTGCAGTTATAGGTGAGTAACACACTAGCGCGCAGTTATTTAGAATATCTTGCAGTTGTCAAAGCTCGCCGAGCATTTTTCATAGTCTGCTACCAGCTTAAACCATCATTATTGTTATTCCTTTGAAATACTTAAATATGACTTGGAACATATCGTACATCTTCTTTGGTCAGATATCCTCCAGTAGTGCCTGTTATAGAGTTGAAGGTTTCCCTCAGTTTCCTGGAAATATACAAATAATTACTAAAGTCCTACAAAAGTCCAAACAAAATTATGGCAAAATCTTTGATATACTGGTAGTCAGACCCAGTTATACCAAACACTTCCGTTATTGTTAAAATCTGAATGGTTAGCGAAACAACTAGATCATTGGATCAATAATTCCTTAATCCTCTCCCTGCTGCAGGCAACCAGACATGCCCAAAAGAGTAGTGTCTGTGCCTAATCCAGCAGGGAGAGGGTTAACTTAAAGGAATACAATCACAGATATTTATGGTTGTTTTGGACTAGTTCTTAGCTACAACTGTCAATCCGACGGCCCCTACATTCGCTTTCTTCATGTAGGGGCTGTGTCGTCATGCAAGGTCTCCCTGACTGTGGCAGATCCTTTACAGCACTGGTTTGCCCGTATTTTCGTACAAGTCTGCTGATTACGGTGTAATGTCCTATACTTTCGAAGGTCATGCCGATCGCATGTATACAAATAATATGCCATTTTTGGGCCTCTGATAACCATCGACGTGCCATATATTCAACGATTAACTTCAACAATGCAAGACAGCGACGTTAAATGTCCACAATTTCAGTGTATTGATACTACATTTTGAACAAAGTATTCTTGGCATGATGCACGTGTACGTCATTCTGTTGTGGGACATCATTTTTACTCTCTTATCATTTCGATGGAACACCATTCTTGACATATGCGTCACAGAATTTTCAGTTTTTTACGAATGGTGCTATTTCAGTGTAATTATATCTAGGGGTGCTTAAAGGCATACAATCACGGTTGATAATGACCAAACGAAATTTCAGTCTGAGACTATTTACATTTGATTTGTACACCCAAAAGTTGTTATTTCCTGGTATACTAAGTCCCCAACA
>JAUTBQ010101531.1:0-15966 GCA_032361185.1 Lepetodrilus ovalis | reverse complement strand
TCTCTCTCTCTCTCTCTCTCTCTCTCTGTCTCTCTCTCTCTCTCTCTCTCTCTCTCTCTCTCTCTCTTTCCCCTTTCTCCCCCCACACCCCGAAATTAATGAGGTCAAGTGAGGTGTTCACTATCACTTACCCCTCAATAATACTGCAAACAACATTCTTGTATTATTTCTTGTATTAATGTATTATTTCTAGATACCAAACACATCTCAGTAACTACATTTTATATTTTATACTACGTTTATATTTGAATTATTCTAGAAGGAGAGATTGTTTTGTTTTGTTTTCAGTTTTTATATTCTTCTAAGCTGCGTTTAGTGGCTTGTCTTAATTCATACTCTGAATAAGCGAGGTTATCCTCAAAATTTTATTTCATCAGATACACAACTCTTTAGTGTTACAGCCTCTTAGCCCCTCTTAGCATCCTACTAGTGATATGAAGTTGCCATAAACATCCAACACCATTTAATCCAGAAGTGCATATCAGTAGGTTCTGATACCCTGAGAATTAGCGAGGTCACCTCCACTAGCCAGCCTCATGGAATAGGCAGCTCATCATTGTAACTTGAGTTACCATTATCTGATCTCATTGCATCTACAGATCGGAAGTATAGGAGAACATCTATCGGCAGGTCATCGTAACCCGAATTATCGAGGTCACCCTACCCGCCCAACCTCATCGGATCGGGACCCTGACGGTCTAACGCCGCCGTTCCTCCCCAAAAAAACTGTTACCAATGAGTGTCTCCTTAAAAAAACATGTTACCAATGGGTCTCTCTTTGGTCTGAGTGTGTCACATCGGGGGAATTGCGGTCTAACGCCTCTTTTAAAAAGCCCCGTTACCAATGGCTCTCTCTTCGGCCCGAGTGTGTCACGTAGAGGGGATATTGCATCGATACCATAGCTGCCCTGCTGTGACTAATCTGGGGGTCTGTATGGTAACTTGTGTCTGGCAGTTTGTGCAGATCTGTAATTAAAGGATATTGAAGCGCGAGTATATTGACCTCTCTGTCTGCTGCGGAAATCCCCGTTTGCCAGATGTGGCCATTTTTATTACCAACTTCTTCAAAGTATAACGACTTTTCTCAGAAACTTTGTTTGTATGAGACGGATTTGTATTCAGAGCAAGGGAAGGCATCTCCTTCAATGGAATTCAATGGAATAACGTTTTGATGCGAATGTAATTTGTTTTAAAGAAGTCGACCACTCAAAGCACAATCTCAAAATAAAGTTGATGTTTTTTTACGAGAATAAAATTGATGGCTTTGTTTAATTTAAATGTATAATTGCGGTGGTACTTCCAAACAACAGCTTCCGTTTTGCAAACAATTGTGATGCACGATAGATAACTCTTCAGTTAATTATGTACAGGTTTTGTTAATTGGATCAAGGTTTGTTTTTCTATTATGATCACATGATACTTTGATATGATATCAGGATCGAGCTAAAACGACATGTCGACTGATTTTGTACTCAAACTGATGTCTACAGTTCTGTCCATATTCTGAATCCATGATGATTCCTTACAAAAGCAGCAAAATATCAGTATTGTACAATATGCAGTTATCTCCCTTGATCTATCTGCATCAGACTTGGCTACTGGCCGTACTGAACTGGTCTTGTGAGTGCTCTGGGTTGGTGCCTTTCCAATGTTCATACTAGAGACTGATTCAATATTTTATTTGTTATTAATTTCCGCAGTATGTGCCATGGTAATATTGAAAAATAATGCCATATAGAGATGATTAATCAATTTTGAAAAGACAATATTAAGAAGAAATTGGTGAATTAATTAACCATCTCTATCCCGGAGGCTATTATAGTTGCCCGAAGAACAGCTTGCGTGATTAATCCAACATCGAGATGGTTTGCAGCATTCGGAATATTAAATTGTTAAGTTAAATGAAACAAAACGCTTCTCATGTTATTGGCTATGTTTTATTACGAAAACTTTGGGATAATTTGACAATTTTGAATTAGAATGGCTACGAAGTGGCGTAACGCTGCACCTCAATCAGTATCACGTGCAGGCCCTTGGTGGGCTTCGATATCGATGTTTCGTCGTATTATGCGGATAAAGACTAGAAAAAAGCACACCACAAGATGATTCATTGACAGTTTCCGTTCTGAAGGAGGTATCGATGACATCGAGTCCATGTTTGCCTGGGTCATTCTTGTTCCTGTTGCTGTATTCGTCAGCAGTGGATGTCGATGTTTTGATAAAGAATAAAAAAAAAATAATAAATGGGGGTGAAATATCACACTGTACAAACATGTGTAGGACTAGGATATTGTCTATTACTGCACGCATTTAATATCATGGTGAACAAGCATGGATAGGATACCGTCTATTACTCCATTCTGTTAATGTCTTGGTGAACAAACAAGGACAGGATATCGTCTGTTATTGAACCCTTTTAGGATGTCATCTGTTTCTGCATCTTTCAATGATGTCATTTTGACCTTTCTATGATGTCATCTTAACCTTTACATGATGTCATCTTTTATGGTACCACTTTAACCTTCAATCTCCCAGAGGTAACTGGAGATGCCCTGAGGATGATGATTAACATCACTGTAAGAGGGCAATAGTCTAAATTGCAATGTCCATATACTCTTGTCTAAATTGCAATGTCTGGACTCTCTAAGTCTGTATTGCAATGTCCAGAAACGCTAAATATAAATTGCAACGTCAAGACTGTCTAAATTGCAATGTCTAGACCCTGTAAATTGCAATGTACACATCGTCAAAATGTTCTGACTCGCCATCTAAATTGCAACGTCCCAATACCAGAGCACATGGATAGACTACGAAGACTATGAAGTCTACCGAGACTATTGTAAAACCGGAGCACAGTGATGGATGAAATTCATTTTTAATGTTTCTTTCATAAATTCCCTCTCGGAGCATTCACAAAGGCGGTGTTTAAAAAGTAGTCGGTCTCACATGTATGCAAATTTATGCCATTCATTCTCTGATTTTTATAAGAGGTGTTTTGTATTCCTCGTCGTTATGACTCATAACTGGTATGACAAAAGAAATGACTGTACTTTAAACTTATTCAGCTTGGTGTGCTATCTGGGGGTACGTGCTATAGGCTTGCATATGTCTCCCTGGAGGTTAGCAGGGTATAATATCTTCGAGGTGTCATCAGATTAATGTAACCTAGGAAGGTACTGCTTGTAGAAAGCTCTGAAATATTATTAGAATAATTTAAGATATCGTCAATGTCTAAAATTTAGGATTTTTTTTAATGATGTGTCGTATTTGTTTATTTGTTTGTTTGTTTGTTTTGTTTGCTTGTTTAAAAAAATATTATTTAAAAAAAAAAAAAAAAAACTTTTAACAATTTTTTTTATGCATTCAATCATTCATTCATTCATTCAAGCATTTATATATATATGTATAAAATTAATGATATGAGCACTTACTATTGATTTACGATATATCTTATTTTCTCTTGCATCATTTCTTTTTTATTTATGGGTTATGAATATCGCATTAATTAATTATTGATTTCACACACTATTCATTATTTCTATTGCCGATAAAAGCACTTTGTAATAGTATAATGTATTGGGGAGCTGTTGATTGACATATCACAATGTAACAACCAGGGGATGTCAACGGGGAAGCGAAATAGACGACCCTCAAACTGAACTCGTTTCTTGACTGGTTCGTGTTCTATTGATGTCGTATAGGAGGGATGTATGCGTAGAGGTTACCAGAGCAACTGTAGCTTGTAGATATGTCAGGAATGTCCAAGTGCTGTAAGTCTTTCCCCTCAGCACATCTATGCTAGTAGGTACTCCAATATATCATACATTCCCGTTCACTACTTATGTAAAGCATTTCTGTCTCAGCAACTGTCTCGCCCGGTTGATGATTTTATCAGAGTTCTGAAATATTGCCAAATATTTCTGGGTCTGTTATAATAACGCTAGCTATCTTTCCCCATTGATGTCTATTGTGATTGAGTGAGTGAGTGAATATGGAGTTTAACGTCGCTGCGGGAATCTTTCACACATTTGCGACGACTATTGTGATTGATAATTTTATGAAAGGAAATTCATTGTTTTTATTATAATTGCTGTGATAAGTCGTTAGGAATATACTATATCTTCATTAAGGATTCCTAATGAGCATTATATATTTTATATATTATGTTACATTTTCAGTTTGGCTATTTTTATGAGTGTATTATTGTTTCTAAGGAATATATATCTAAGGAATATAAATCTTCCATTTAAATATTTTTTTTTTTATTTAAATATTGTGAAATTTTCGATGAGAAAACACTCCATCATCAGTCCAGTTATATTTTCAAGTGCAATTGTATCTACATTCGATCATGAATATATTACATCATCAGTTTGGTTACCATAGAAACATTGAAAAACGAAGGAGGCGTTGATCTCCACGGCTAAAAATATCCGACCAAAGTGTCAAATTCGTCTGAAGACGTCTGACCGGGAGAGTCGAGTATCTCCCATCAGCCGTGATCTATTGTCGCGGCTCTTTTCTTCCGGAGCTCGTTGCATGACTTCTCGGCCATTATCATGTCTCGATCTCGATTCCTGGTATTTGTTCGAGGCATTTTCCCCCGGCAAATAAAGAGTGCACGACTCGGTCCACGCGGCATTATTGTTAGCCGGCGCCAGACGCAGACATTGATTGGGGGAGCTGCACTGTTAGACTCCGCGTGCGCAAGTCCGCGGACAGACATGCCGAAAAGCAATGCACGGCCGACCCCGTGAAAGAAAACGGAATTGATCCGATTGATGAGGGGACATGTTAAATATTCATGGGGAATACGACTTAATGTGATTTTTCTGTGTGAAAATGATGGATTAGGCCGTCAAAATGCATAACGTATCCATCCGCCCGGGTCATCGTGACACTCGCGTTTTAATAGACACGGGGAAAGAACTTGCAACATTCGCGATTCGGGTCTTGCTGTTTTAGGATCCTCGGGGGGAAATCTGGGCAGGTCGATATATCTGAGACAGGGTGCTAGGAGTAGATCGGCATCGGTTCATTACGTCACGACACAGTTATTGAGACTGAGTGAGGGTTGCGGTCTCGGTTCTTCTCGTAAATCGGGGATGATTTCGTAATTGGGCGGACAGAGATGTCCTGCTCTGTCGTAGATTTCAGCCGATCACGTTTCGTTTTCGACGACTCGGTATAGATTGCTGGATCGTTCACCGTCCATTGATCCGGCGTTAACTAGACGAGTTGACATTGTTGCTCCAGGAGATGCAGGGTTTTGTTGAATTTTCATCAAGCCCCGACAAAGATGGTTGTTGTAATCGTATAATACTCTGACATTGATTGTATTTGGGTCGTTAATTTGTTGCCTTGGTGGGAAAATTGGAGAATCAACTTTATGGCTTCACTGGCTAGTGGTACAAATGGTTCATGACTGTATTTGTTTAGTAGACTATTACATATGTCCTGACTTACACATGGATAAGCAGCCTGGGTCGTGTTACCCCCCCCAAAAAGCATTATGTTCTTAATGGGAAATTGTGACAGCAATGTGTGAAAAGTTAACCAGGCCCCGAAATTAGGAAACTTTTCTAGTACGATTTCATGCTCATCATCAAATTTTATATGGGGATTTATGAACAAAACTCTCGAGTTGAGCATGAAATCGTACTCAGGAAAGTTTCGTAATCTCGGGGCCAGGCCCTGAAATTAGGAAACTTTTCGAGTATGATTTCATGCTCAGGATCAAATTTTATATGGAAATTTATGAACAAAATCTAGAATTGAGTATAAGTTTGTACTCAATGAAATCTTGGGGCCTGATTTGCTAAGAAATGTACACAGATCTTGTCAAAGACATTAGGGGGCAATCTTTTTTTATATTTTCTCATTTTCTTTTACACATTTGGACAGATGTACAAACAATATATATTGAAAATTAAAGAATAAATATATACAGGTAAAAAGAAGTTTAAAAAAAATTAAAATTACATCAATGCCTTTGGACAAGCCTTTGATGAGTAATCAAACAGGAATTCTTAAAAAGCCCTACTAGCAATCAACCTATCATTAATAACCTGTCCTGTTGCTTTTCAGGGCAAATGCCAGAGGAAGGACCCGCCCTGCAAGTATCTACACCCACCCCAGCACCTGAGGGAGCAGTTGCTGCAGAATGGGAGGAACAACCTGATCCTGCGCAACCTCCAGCTGCAGGCTGCACAGGCAGCGGTCCAGCCTTACGTGCCCAATGTGATTCCAATGGTGAGTGGTGCTCCTATGCCTTCTCAGCCTTCTCTACCTTCTCAAGCTTCCCAAACATTGAGAAGCGTAGGAACCTTTTAGACATACAAGAGATTTAAAGTTTCAGGACCTTCTGAAGCTTCAAAACATTGAGAAGCTTCGGAATCTTTTAGACCTTCAAGAGATTTGGAGTTTCTGGACCTTTTGAAGCTTTGAAGATTTTGAAGCTTCTGGTTTTCGAAGATTCTGGAAGTTTGGAAGCTTTGAATAGTTTCTAGAACTTTGGAAGCTTTGAAGATTTTGAAGCTTCTGGTTTTCGAAGATTTTGGAAGATTTGAAGTTTCTGAACCTTTAGGAGATTTGAAACTTTTCGATCTTTTGAAACTTTAAAATCTTTTGAAATGTCTAAAGCTTTTGAAATGTCTGGTTTTAGAGTTTCTGAATGTTTTGATGCTTCGAATAGTTTCTGAAGCTTTGAAGATTTTGAAGCTTCTAGTTTCTGAACGTTTTGAAGCTTTGAACATTTTGAATGTTCAGGAGATATGCAAGTTTCTGGACCTTTTGCGAGCTTTTGAAACTTTGAAGGTTTTCAACCTTCTGAACCTTTGAAGTTTCTGGTTTTTAAAGTTTTTGAACAATTTAACGATTATTTCTGGAGTATCTGAAACTTTTTAAGTATTGAAGTCTTCTGAACATTTTGAAGCTTTGTAACCATTTGAAGCCTTCTGAACACTTTGAAGCCTTCTGAACATTTTGAAGCTTCCGAACCTTATTATCCTTTGTATCCTCAGCCAATACTCCTATCTCCTTGGCTTAGACCTGGGAAGTCATGAATACTGGACAGCTGTGTGTCATAGTAGAGAGGCATGCCCCTTGTCCTGCCTCCGAGCAGGATTAATCAAAACCGCCTGCCTTCACGGGGCATTTATTTCCCTTGAAAAGAAAATGTTAATGGATGAGATAAATGAAAATACATCTTGTTTTTCTACTTTGAAGGATGGGTAAAAGGGGTGGGTGATTGATAGGGAAATGTTTACCTGCTCATCATGGCCATATTCCTCTTGGTAACTGTTTGCCCCAAACTGATGAATTTTTAGAAATGATGCCTTATTGCTGGCCAGTACTCTGACTACTCGGTGTTTTTGCCAGGGTTTGGGGGACTGCCTACTTGATTAAATAACTTTGCATGCTGACACTTGCGAAAATAAATCATAACTAGACGTTCCCGGTCACTCGAGCTTTTCTTACATTTTGCTTCTTATTCTAGGATAATTTCTGCATGGTGTTTTGGCTTTCTGTGTATAAAAGGCCGACACGATGTCTGTACGACAACTCTCACTATTTCCAGTGCTTGCTTTACGCTGGGTTTTATCACATAGAAAAATGCCAGGGTTTTATCACATATAGAAGTGCAAGGGGTTTATCACGTGTTGTAATACCAGATTGTGTTCTGACAACAATTTCACTAGTTGGAGATATATCAGTTTACGGTTTACGTCAATCGGCATGGATCAAGTAGCCATAGGCTAGATATAAAAGATTATCTGTTTCTCGGAAATTGATTCAATGAGAGTTGTTACTATGTCTATCTTGTCTTTCTTCCTTGAATGTATATCTGATATCTTGAAAGTCTGGGGGACATGTTCAGATTAAGCTGACTGTTCATGGATCCAGAAGTTTTGAAAAAATAGAGATTAAAAAAAAATCTAAAAAATCCTGAATGTAATACGGTACATGGAATTGGTCCATATTATTTTGATTTCATAGTCAGGTTCAACTGGTTTCTTAAAAATCCACAGAAAATGTTCCTTTTTCAAATATATTAGTACAATGGAAACACATGTTTCTTCATGCTTTACTTTTAACTCTAATGTAAAGCAGAATCAATTTCACCACCTGTCTGTGCTATTTTTGAAATGTCTTTTAATTAAAATGCATCTATTTTTTTCCCCCTTCACGTTCACTTTGAAACTGGAAGAATGTTTATCTTGGTCTATTCTTGACACTCACATGAAAATAAGAGATTCAGGAATTATTTATATTTAACATATGGCTGATATAGTGTTTCGGAGATGTGAAACATCCCTGAAGAGAACATTCTTATCTGATTTGTGAAGTACATTTTATGCCAAGATTTGGGAGCGGTGAGACAAGCTTTATAATAAACCCAGGTGTTCCTGATTATCGCAGGTTCCAAAATTTGTGTCGTATTTGCAATTAACAATGAAATTCCTTAATGCAGAATTAGCGCATGCTGCACTTGATGTCGCAAGTGATTGTTGTTTGTTTGTTTGTTTGTTTGTTGTGATTTGATTGTTTATTTACATTGACCAATGCTAGCATTTTATTACAACACCCCTCGCCCCAAAGACCCAATTTCTCCGCCACTATTTTGGCCTGACATGTGACCCCTGACCCCATTACCCTACTAATGATGTATGTAATCTACATATTTCATACATACACCCAACTCCTCACATTTTTCTCTTGGTGAAGGGCGAGACACATAAATTTGGAATTGACTAATTTGGACAGACTTTCTTGGTTGATGATGCAAATTTTTCGCAAGGACTGTCTCAGTGTCTGAGTACAATAATTGTATTTGCATTCGGAATATCTGGCACCGAGTTTTCACCTCGGGATGCTGTACTTTTGTAAAGAAACACTTACCAGCACATTATTTAGGTCGGGAATTGAAAGACTTGCTATAAAAATGGTTGTTTGTTGACAAAATCATTAAAAATTATTATCATGCCAACCAATGGAAAAGAGCAGAAATCGCTCATTTGACAGGGAAGTATTATTCCTGTGATTTAGGTGAAAATGTCAGATAGTTTGACAGTTATATTTCGTCGGTATTTTCGATTTATGTTTATCTTAAAAGATACTTCATTTTTAAATCTTACATTAAATTCCTCTTTAGAATCATAAAATTTGGGATGTTAACTTTCCCAGGTCGGATTCCAACACTTAATATATCGCAACATACCGATGTGCAATGATTCCTAGAAATAGTAAGGGATACAATCAATTCACCTGGTTGTGTCTCGCCCGCCACCAAAAAAAAAGAAAGAAAAAGCTCTGCTGCATTGGAATTTTAACAATTTGCACATCATTTACTAATTAGTCTGCATGAATATTTTTTCTTTTTTTATTTCAATGTTTGAGGCCGGGAAACAAACAGCCTTGCAGTACCCCGCCACAGTTTTGCCTGCGGGACATTACCCCCTTATGGTCAGTGGTCAATATTCTTACATTCTTCACCAGCCGTCTGCCGGCAGCGATGGAGGCCCAGGCGTTGTGTCCATGTCTGACTGTGTGGCTGTTCCCTCAACCCCCCCCCTCCTCCACTGTCACGTGCATGCAGTCCTGTAGGTTGTGTTTTAAAGGTGTACTGCCAAGTGTGGCTGCTAGTCGGGAGGTTATTTTACCTTTTGGCATTAGGGTTCTTGTCAGAGGTTAGGTTATGGCATGGGTGGGGTTAATTCTGTCATCCTGTGCCATTTTAAAGCTGCACTTCCAGGTTATGTTTTGACATGGGTGGGGTTAGTACTCGTCTTGTACTGTTAGAGCTGCGAGCGCGCCAGGTGTGGTTTCCATTTGGCAGGTCAAGTAGGTTTTGGCATGGGTGGGGTTAATACTGTCAACTTGTACTGGGTTAAAGCTGCAATACTAGGTGTGGGTCTCTGTCAATAGCAGGTTAGTTAAGTTATGGCTTGGGTGAGGTTAATTCCGTCACGTTGCACTGTGTTAAAGGTGTACGACAAGGTGCGGATCTTTGTCAGGTTAGTTAAGTTATGGCATGGGTGGGGTTAATTCTGTCAATTTGTACCTTTTAAAGTTGCACTGTTAGATGTAGTTCTTGTAGGCAGGATAAGCGAGTTTTACCTTAGCTGGTGCTAATACAGTCATATAATGCACTGGTTTAACCCTCTCCCTGCTGGAGGCAACCAGAGATGCCCTAGAGAGCTGTGTCTGTGCCCAATCCAGCAGGGAGAGGGTTAACACTGCATTACCTGATGTGGCCCTGGTCGACCTTGCAAGGAGGTTAATTATGTTATGTCATGGGCGGGGTTAACACTGTCATCTGGTAGGTGGGTTCACATTCGAAAACATATTGTGGCTGCCAGGCAATTCTTATTTGGGGAGTTTTGTGCTGCTGATTAACCTTTTAAATGCTGGAGTAATCACTCTCGTAGCTTTATTGGGATTTCTCGAGTTGGAAGAGGGTTAAACGCAAAAGAGTACTCTTAGAAACGTATATATAATGGCTGCAAGGCAATTCTTATTTGGGGAGGTTTGTGCTTCTGATTAACCTTTTAAATGCTGGATTAATCACTCTTGTAGGTTTATTGGGTTTTCTCGAGTTGGAAGAGGATTAAACAGATGTGTGGAATAGTATTCTTAAAAAATGCATTGGTAGATTGATGCAGGTAAACACATGGGTGGGTTATGAAGTACGGAAGTGTGGGGTATTGGTTGGAGGTGGGGGATGCTTAATAATGAATATTGCATATCACGTGGACAGAACAAGGCCCTGTTGTACAAAGTGATTGTAACTCTGCACATTATTTGGTGCAAGTCCTGGGGCCGAGATTAAGAAACTTTCTGAGTTTGATGTCATGCCCAAGCTCAAATTTTACATGGGGATTTTGAGTTGAACGTGATATTGTACTCGAGAAAGTTTCGTAATCTCGGGGGCCTGACTGATCAGGTCAGCCTGACCTAACAGCGACTGCAGAGATTTCACGGTCACTTTGTGGAACTTTTTTTTAAAATGACTTCAAAGCACATCCTCAGACATGCACACGGCACCTACCTCTGAATATATTTATATTTATATATCCCATTGCTTGTCACAGTCTACAGCTTGCATAGACGATGTCTAGACATAATAGCTGCTTGAGTTTGTTTTGAGAAAGTTTTTCTTGCTTTTTGTAGCTGTAATGGCTGTTGCTGCCTCTCTATCCATGTTTGAATGCCAGCCCGTTATTCTTCACAGTCGATAACCACGCTTATTGTAGATGCCAGCGTTTCTTGTACTCCAAAATGAATACTGGCATATTGTATTTTCTGACGAGCATTTACAAAATTGCTGAAAATGTCAGAAACTTTTTTTCGGCGAAGTCTGTGTGTGATAGTGTATAGTAGGTTAGTGTAAATATTTAGCTGGGATAGTCGAAGATTGCTCAGCTTTGTGAACCACAGTTGTATAGTTGTTTGGCGATATACTTAAATCATACACAGTGATTGAAACTTACTTTAAAACTTGTCGTCGCCTATGGGTGAGATATTCCCGCTGCGACGTAAAGCAGTAATTCAATAAAAATTATAATTCAAAACTGACTACCCTGAGCAGTGATACAAATAACATAATACTACAAGCATACACAGTGATCGAAACTTACTTTAAATCTTACTAGCCTGAATAGTGATACAAATAACAAAAAATATGAATTATTATTAGTCTTTATAGCATTGGGAGAAATGACCCGGACTAGCAGACTAGTGTTGATTTTGATCACTGATACATATTTAGAGTCGTATCCAGTTATATTAAATGACATAACTTTCTCAAATCTTAGATATGGTGTAGTTTATCGCTAAAGGGGTGGGTGATTGCACAATGGTAAAACACTGAACTTCATAGACCATTCCGTGAGCCCGGCATAAATGTTCATGAAAGCTATCTTTCTGACGCTGTCATGATAGGATGTACTGTCTGTACCGTGGCATTGCACCTAGCATCCTTTGTCCGTCAGTACCAGCCGATGCTTGCAGGTTTACTGCAGCATTCAGTGTTGCTGATGTTGCCAGTTTCCTCTTGCTCTAAAAGGTACCCTCTAAAACTGACAATCCATGATATATGTGAAATAATCATTAAAGTGGTTATAAACCCTAATTATATTATTTTTAAATGAAATAAATTAAAATAAACTTAACTCTAACCTTAGTTATAGTGTAGTCTATGGCAGAAATTGGAGTTTTGGTTACTTCAGATTGATTCAAGTTGATGCCAGAGAGCTTAAGGAATTATGCCATTCATCTCTTATTTTCTGAATTTGGTAACGTAAAATTTTCGTAGTACGTTCCCAAATGGACTAAGATCGTAATGTAGAATTGACAATTAACTTCCATATTGATCTTGCCAAAACTTGCGTGCTGTTGTTCTAGCAGTAACGGTATTCGGACTGGTTAAAGGCTGTATACTCTGAAATCCAATATTGAAAATTAACAAATTAGTTGACATTAAGACCAAACAATTTAAGACCAGACAATATATTCTACCATCATTAATATTTTGAAAATCCACCTTTCTGTCTTGCATATTTTGACATGTTGTGGATCAAATGAATATTTTATGAGTGCTTCAGTTTTCAATATAGTGAAACCCTAATGCATAATACCACAGTTTGTTCACTCAACTGTCAAATTGAGTTGAATTGATTTCTGTAATCAAACCATTCATCTAAGTATTTACACAATTTAATTATTCAATCACATGTCACCATAATACATTATTAATCTATTAAGAGCCAACTTTTATGTCTATTTTATATTATTTGATTAACACTACACATACTGATTTTGAAGTTAAATTACGAAAAGCGATAGGAGCAGGGACTGTGACGGACATTTGTCACTGAAAATGGCGGTAGAGTAGTATTAAATAATTATCCTAATGATTTAATCATAATTAATTAATTTGATTTTTAAGTACCATAATATTGAAATAAATCCATGCCAATTGCAACTGGTATATGTCAGGTTTTTGTTTGGCATTGTCTGCATTGGTTGTACATACAAAAAAAACCATTAATTAACCTTCTCAGTTAATCAAAACCACTGCTGTTTGTTAGGAAAGATAGTGTTAATGGACCTAAACAGGGTTGTCCCCCTTTGGTGTTCCATTTCATCATTTGAGATGAACACATGAATATGAATATTCTTTCCTTTTTCAATTTAATTTAATTTATTTGTATTGTAGTGATGATTGCCAATTTTTGGCAATAATCTAGTTATAAAGAAAAATACTAATTATGCGATAAAGCAAAAAATAATCTAGCAGTAAAGCAACATTATTAAAGATGGATTTTATGAAGATGGTATCAGGGGAAAACACTGCCTATTTGGGTCCATCATGGATAACATTGTGCTGTTTGCCGTATTTTTAGAGATTTGTACTGTTTGGTAATGTTTTATGGAGTATTGTACTGTTTGCCATAATTTTATTGAGAACAGTACTGTTTGCCCTCATTTCATTGAGAACAGTACTGTTTGCCATAATTTCATTGAGAACAGTACTGTTTGCCCTCATTTCATTGAGAACAGTACTGTTTGCCATAATTTCATTGAGAACGGTACTGTTTGCCCTCATTTCATTGAGAATGGTTTGACAATGTCAGACACCCCACCCCATCATGTATACAACATGTCTTGCAGGCTCCGCCGTTCATGCCATCCATCCCGACGTCCATGCCAACCTACAACCCGTACCTGAACGCGACGATGTCCGGGACCGTTGCAGTCCCGGGCGGCTCGGGCAACGAGGCCACCATGGTGACCCAGCAGATCCCCGGGGTCATCCCGACACCCCTGCAACCAGCCAGTCAGAAGGTCGGCCGCCCAGATAGGCTCGAGGTAGGTCCATCCATCCGTCCCGTCTGTCCCGTCTGTCCTGTCTGTCCCACACCTTCGACTCTGCGGTTCGACTCGGGAGATGGTCGTGCCGCAGTTTTAAGAAAGAAAACGGAACAGAAATTTCAGCTTGTCCTTTTACTATTAGTCCTATGCCGCGTTCTCCTAGTAGATGTATGTTAATTACCAGGTGGTTGTTGGGAGGGATGCCTTGTGCTTACGATCTCTTACACTGCTTCCTAGACTTAGGGCCAGCTGTATCTTGAAAATCTGGTTGCTTTGAGCTCTGTAAAGGGAGATGACTCTTACTCTTTCTGCTTGTCAGGGAAATTGCTTCTACTCAAATGAAATTATTTTTCATTTACATTTTTTTTTAAGTATATATTTTTTTTCAGATAAAAAACAAACAAACTAAAGTTGGGAACAAAAATGCTTTTTAGCTCAATTGATCTGTTGATCTGTTGAGTCTTTGATCATGCGGTGTTCGCAGTTTTTTAGTTTGCTGTTCAATTCGGTGCGTTTTCAAATTTGTTTGAAGTGATGCTGTACTTCTTCAAATGTTGATGTAACCTTTTAATGATTGTCACGATCGCTTTGACTTCGATCAGAATATTTACACTTCTGCAGAAAACATTCCATGCATAAAATCAATATGGAAATATCAAGGCTTCTCATAGACAACGGAATTATTTATGCATTATTTTCAAATTTTAATTCAAATTAAGTGGACATAATACTAAATTAAATTAACTTTCCAGCTGCCATGTCCGATTTCTTTTGGCTTGTCGCTAATTATCTTGCTCTTATTATTGTTAGGACATTTTGAGAATACAATTTGGCAATAAGGTCCATTTTGAACTTGATTCGAAAATTGCTGCTCGAGAAGGACGACCATTTTGAAAACAAACACTTTTTGTCTTTGTAAATATTTTCAGGAAATTTTCTTTCTAACCAGTAGACATTGTGACTTAAACATACAGATTTAATGTTTTGTTTAGAAATATTTATCTTATTGACGTCAGCAAATGGTTCTAGGTCACAGGTATTTGTAGATTTTTGTATAGATCCTTTTGAGCATTGTATTTCCTTAAAGGTCAGTTTTTTTTTGTGTGCATTTTTGTTCCCGTGTTCTCGATCTCATCGAATTGTTTTGTTTCCATGGTGACAAGGCCTATCAATAGCTGGATATCCATTGCCTGACAACTAACTATTGGAAATTAACCTTTAGAGTTGTGAATAGTTCAAATATTTGATAGAATTAGTGAATGCGTTAGGTAGCTTCTCTTTGGGAATAGTTGATGCACTATTACAGAAATATGTAACTGAATGAAGACGAACTTTGATATCTCGCCACCTGGCAGATGTTGTTATGTTGGGCATCTACAGTTGTCCATAGCAGGAAGAGGGTTAAACTTAAAACTGGACAACGTCTAGTGATCCAGTAT
Organism: Lepetodrilus ovalis; assembly: GCA_032361185.1. Taxonomy (NCBI): domain Eukaryota; kingdom Metazoa; phylum Mollusca; class Gastropoda; order Lepetellida; family Lepetodrilidae; genus Lepetodrilus; species Lepetodrilus ovalis. The sequence continues at coordinate 652 of JAUTBQ010101531.1, read as the reverse complement.
GTGGACAGTAAATAATTATTTGAATAATTTAAACAAGGTACTAATTAATTATTTGAATAATTCGAATAATGTACTGAATATTATACATGTAGTACATTATTCAGACAAATTACCATAGTAATTTAGTCCTAGCAGTATTGACTGAAAATTCAATGTTTAAATTTTATTATTTAAAAGTTTAATAGAAGATGTTTTCGTTTAAGTTGTAATAACTTGTAACATATCCATTTCGCCTTGAATAAAATATGTTTAAACTGAAGCTAATAAATGCTGCGTTAATTTCAGTTTATACAAATACAGTGAACTAATAATAATATTTGAGTGTTTTTAATTCTTCGCGCATGAGAATCGATGAACAAAATGTTACTTTAATGATGCTAAGCCTAATTGGTTACAAGCAGATGATAGCCAAATAGTTTGTAGGCGGAGATCTTACTTTAGTAGGTACGTGACCTTTTGTTATCGGCAGATGAACAGGTTGACCTATTTGTGAAATAACAGTGCAGAATGTACTTTTATCATATACAGTGTATCTATATCTACTAAATGGATGGATATCTGATGAATTGATCGGTCGTGTTCCCATGCTATCAAGGAATTTATCATTGAGTTTTAAGATTATTGAGGTGGAATGGGGTAGGGGGTGGTGGGG
>JAUTBQ010101420.1:0-15969 GCA_032361185.1 Lepetodrilus ovalis | reverse complement strand
GACAATATAATTATTAGTCAGGACAAATAATTATTATAAAATATGAAATTTATTATAAATATCAAGTGTTGGGGACTGAGTATACCAGTAAATAACAACTTTTGGGTGTACAAATCAAACGTAAATAGTCTCAGATAGAAATTCGTTTGGCCAATATCTAGGCCAATCAACCGTGATAGTATGCCTTTAATATGTCAGAATCCATAATGGTAACGCCTCCGCTCTCGAGGCATGTTCTGAAGTGTTGAAACATCAATGCTGCTTCATGAAATAAGACTACAAATTCAGAATTCATTATATCATTTTTAAGAACACGAACCTTTATTATTTTAGTAATAAGTACAGGATGTTCTACTAGTTTTACCAATGGTGCTAAAAGGTCCTCAGGCTAAGATTATTTATGGTAGCAGGGCCCTTTCTTCTTAACCCCAGGTAATCAGCATCAGCATTCTCGTCAACCCCAGGAACTGATTCCAGGTGGGTGGAACAGATGAGAGAGTAATCACAGCAATGAAATTTGTCAACATTTGTATTAGAGTACCTGGGAATATTAGCCACCCAGCGAGATTATTTCTCTCGGCGATTGCACAGAAACAAAGCAATTATCTGTGGGTGGACGTGAAGGGAATGACAATGCATTGGAGTATCGGTGACATTTATCCGTATCAAGTGCAATACTTAACAATTAGCTTCCTGTGCTTGTCATGTTGGGTGTCTTATTGCAGTTGTCAGGGATGACAAAGTGGATGTTGTACGAAGGTAATGTAATTATGAAGAAGCTGACAATGCTGCTGACACCTCTGCATCCAACAGATAAATAGGAACCAGGAGACAGTTCTACAGACTGATTGTAGAGCTTTGAGTCACAACTCCTATATATTCATACAAAGTAACGAGTCTCTTGCAGGGCTATGATTGTTCCGTGGAATGGTGCAATGGGGTGAAGGTGGGGTGTGCTTGGAGGTGGAGTTAGTGCCATGGCTCACTTTGGGTATAGAATGACAAACAACAGTTTTGATTTTCAAATGTATGTCAATGGTGATGCTTTTCATTGCAGTTCTTCATCTAACAATTGATATCAATTCTTGTATTTTCATGAAAGATAAGGTGTAAACTGTATAAACCCACACACATGTTTAAATGTCAGAAATTACTTGCAATTAATGTTATTCCATCCATAATTATTTAACTATGAAAGCACTGTGATTGATTAAAAATAACGTATTATACATTTTAATAATAACTGCATTTCTAATATTTAATTTTGTTGCTTTCATTTCATTTTCTTGCAGTTTATAGTTGCTTTCATTGATCTCTTATGTATTTATTTACTGGTATGTGTAGATAAATAATAACACATATTCTGGTATCAAAACTTTTATCTCATACTAATCAAACCATCACTAACCATCCCACTGCAGACATCAAAACAATGATGAATTGTCCTTTTTTGGCAAATTCCTTCCACAATGAGAAACAGTATACATATGAATATTCATGTTAATTTGCACCATTTTTACATAAGGTCTCGTTCAAAAGGGACCTTTCTTCATCAAAATTCAATTTGACAAAACTGAAAAGACAACATGTTTCTAATCTAATGACTATTTTACGGCCACGAAAGGTCAACGTTCCATCGGAGGAAGCTCATCTCAGACATAATTGGAGACTTCAATTACAAACCATGTTGAAATGTCAGCAGGCTAAACTTCATGGAAACTGTTTAAAGAACTTTTCCACGTCGTGCATGTTCTGCTTTTTTGGGGCCACATAACTGGATAAGATTTTCTGTTTTTGTATCAGCACTGTGTATAGTTTATGTCAGTTTTCATGAAAAGAAATTCATTTCCTCCAATTACGACACTAGTTTCTGACAGAAATATTGGTGAATTTTTTTATGCTGTTTAGTTTGTGCAGTTTTAATGTTACTAGGCTAATGGTATCATGTTTTGGCCTTAAGAGATATTGACATAAATTGATTTACAGGAGAATTTATTCATATGGGATTTGAGCGAGTTAAAAAGTGTCCACACATTCTGAAAACTAAAACCACAGCATTTTAGATACAAATGTAGTGAAAAGTTGATAGATGTTCAAATTAAGGTTACAATGGCGACCACTTAGCAGAAATGACATCCATATCAGTTCAATAAAGTGTATCCAGACAGTTTGCAGCAAACGCTGTTTGTCAAATTGGATAAATAATAAATCTTCACTCGGATTCAATATCTGTCATACGGCGCAAATGTAAAAATCAAAACGAAGCAAATAAACGCTGCAGAAATCAAATGTGCTATGACCGTTTTCCAATATTTATCTCAGAAAGAGTGAAATATGTGCCAGCATATTAGTGTTGCCAAGGCACACAACTCTAGTTCCAGTCAGAAAATTGCTTAATTATTAATAACGGAATCTGTGCTATCGGAGAAAAACACATAAAGCACAGTATTACATTTAAGAAAAATCACTTCATAAACATGTAATTTCCTTTGAAGATTAATTTCATATTAACATAAAGTTTGTCCCATTTACTTTGTCATTTATATGCCAACATTAACCCTCTATATCGTACAATGGATAACAAGCACTGTGATTGATTAAAAATAACGTATTATACATTTTAATAATAATAATAGTTACTACGTGTTTGCACAATACTACAAAGTAAAAAGTAATGCTCAAGTTAGTTGCAAGCGACTGGAAAACTTTTATATAAAACATTTAATATCTGATCAAATTGTAACCTTACGAGTGATATTCTATCACGAATTGTAATTTAAGAAAAGAATTAGGTGTACTTTAGCGACATCTCAAACCATCAAAGACCTATCTTATAAGCTTGTACAAGTCCATGACTGCTCATGTTAATAAACTGTGCAATAATCATCTGAACAGATACATCATCATTATAGTTTCAAACCACTCATCACTTTTCCATTTATCTGAATAAATCCATACATTTCAGTCTCACCTCAGACAAATTAATTAAGCCCCGTACCGAAATCTTTATCCTTAATATCACCGTGACGACGCTGACCTAATTTGGGTTCAGGAGACTAGACTATCAAGGGGGAACACAGCTCTCACCATCAAGCCTTCCAGTCTCTCGATGCTGTATAGAACTAGAATTAATCCAAATGGCAACCCTTGCCCCTTTCAATGACAACGATATTGCCTTCCACCATTTAAAGCTACTTGACTGTCTTCTCAAGTTGTTGGGCTCGAGAACTGATGGTGGAAACTATTTAAAGACACAATGTCAGTTTTGAAGAAAAAAAATGGTTTGGGTGCGATATAGCCATTAAATTATTTCTAGACAGAAAAGATGTTTTTGTTCTGGTTTTTTTCCTCCCACTATCTTGACATTGAAGTTTAAATAGATAGTGGTGGATTTCGTGGATGGCTTTGACGTTGGTGACACTTGAAGCCATATGGTATCTCGACCAGAAAATTCCTGCTCTCAATGGTTATACAAAAGAATTTCACACAAGTTAGTTTGAAGCCAACATAATTGGGAAATGTAACAAACTCAATGTGTCTGAATTGCTACCTGAGACACATTAGCCTAGCTCATGTTTGTTCTGTTCTATCACACTCAGATTGTGGAATGATCTCCCTCTCACAATCAAGCTCAGCAAATCTTTCTGCTCTTTCAAATCGAACCTAAAAGCTCACCTCTATAAAATATTCTACCACTAATTGCCTCTACTCTTTTCACATAGCGCTTTTCACATAAACACTTGTTAATGGATACAGCGTATTAAAAATACACATTTTATTATTTTGTTATTATCGAGTTAGGTTAATATGAGAAGCTATCAAGTCATGTGAGATCATTAAGTTGATCACTGACATAAAAAATACATCAATTAAAGGGTGGGGTGGGAGGGGGGGAAAATACCCCCCCAAAAATGGCAAAACATTCAGCACGTGCCACTGGCCAAAATGGCAGCACTGTTTGGAGAAATGTCTGGTGGATCTTATTGACATTAGCATCGGACAATAGGAGATCCTACATGTTCATTAGACTAAAATCACAACATGAACAAGCATGGATGAAGGAGCCCGGCAAACCAAATACTATTAAAGCTATTAAAGGACCCCAATTCCTCGATTTTATCTATTTGACCATGGGTGACACCGTCTCTCCGAGTACCCTTGGCCAGATGGTGGTGGTGGTGGTGGTGGTGGTGGTGGTGGTGGTGATGGTGGGAAGGGGGAGGTAGGAACTGGGAGGAGATTTTGAAAAGAAAGCAAACACACTGACTAGTCTCCATTGATTCTCAGTTGTGAGGAAGCTAGTACTTGCAAATGTACTTCCTCGGAGACCATGCTAGATTAAAAACAGCACCTAGAACAAGGAATTCTGGGAGATATTACTGATCACAATTAACACTTGATCTGGTGAAGTCCACTTCAATTTGAGGAGTAATATCGTGGAATTCTATTTTGTGCCGGTAATTGGATTATAATGGATATCGATGCACTCCACTGAATATCTCTGAGAAGCAAGCTGCTTGACAGGATATCATCTGATATTTGAATAACACAAGGACATGAATTCTGGGTGATGAACCTTATAGGGTTAAACTAGTTGGTGGACGTCTTGTAAAACTATTTAACCTGTCCTGGTAAAGTCATGAAAATCTGACTTCTAGCAGCAGATAATCGAGTTAGAGATTAATAATTAAATGCCTGTACAGTAGTAGTTGGATGGTCATTTTCCAAAGAACAAGCAGTTGTAGTGATTATTGACAGGTAATTAAAGTAATATGTACCCTACATTAATGTGAAGGAGTCACTATCTTGACATAGAAACATCATATTGATTCACGTTTTCTTTTCCCTACATAAAATACAGAATATCTGATACACCAAAGTAAATCAAAAGTAAGAAACCATTCTTAAACTGTAATCCTCAGTAAACAGAACTAACAATAAAGCAAATCTTTAAACATTCACACGTACCAAAATATTGGACATACAGTGTCCCCTCGATATAATGCTGAATTTGGGTTCCATTTACAGGTATAAATAATAAAAAAATAAAAATGGATCCACATCTGACCCTGCCTTATATCCGAATCCGCTCTGTATCGAACCGTGTTATATCGAGGGGACACAGTAATTGCATGTAAGTATTGAAAATATTAGAGAGTTTTAATGCATTTCTTATGTCACCATTGCTACATATGTATCTGAATAATGTTCACCTTGAGTTGCTGCACTGTATATGCTCTTCATATTGACATGGGATAGTGTTCACCTCACATGTTCAGTGCACTGTACGTTCTTCATATTGACATGGGATAGTGTTCACCTCACATGTTCAGTGCACTGTACGTTCTTCATATTGACATGGGAATCTGGGCTGAGCCAATTCTCTAGTCAGTTCTACAGTGGCATCACCAGATTGACTGCATGTACGTTGATACAACAGTCCCCACTCTCTAAGGACCTACAAGTATTTGCTCTTGATGGATGTCGTTCCAATACCATGGCCAGCCAAGCTCTACAGCAGCCATCCAATATATCCATGTACATTCAGAAGATACTGCCTTGTAGACTTGCATCTCTGAAGAACATTCGGAATGACCATCACAGAGTTAACCTCAGATGACATTGACTTTGTGAGATATGGTAAAACCGTTATCATAACCAATATGCCAAGTCTCCATTTTCTGTTTCAGATCCTGCCAATATCATCGAAAAAAAGTTGATCTCTATTAAGATTTTGACCCTAAGAGTGAATCGACGTCCTTTTCTTATAAATGGTTGCTTTAATAAAGTCTGCTGTAGAAATGATGCAGATATTATCAATAAATGGCTGAGAACTGGGACAGGCCTAATAACAGTTGTTTACAAAGTTCCAGGTTCAATGATAGAGCAAATTGTACTGATTATTAAAACAAACTTACTTTTGAATGATTTTTTTTAAAGTCATAAATGTCTAATTTAACACTTCAGCATCATATTTTAAAAACTAACCCCCTTCAAAACAAATTACAAAATTATTTTCAAAATAAAAATAATAAATTTAATTTAATTTTAAAAAAATAATTGAATTAAATTTACTTTCAAAATTAAAACATTTAACCTTAATGATTACCAAGTTTAGCAGCCAGGGGCCAAGTGAAATTGTTGCTAGGTCAATATTTATACTGCCAATCTTATTTCTTCATAAACAACTGCTTACAAATGTCTTACCAATGAATTCTCAGAGATTCAATTCAAATGCAATATCAACTAAATTATTGTTCACACAGACTGAGCTACCATTCCATCTGTTGTTTTTTTCATTTTATTTTTTATTTTTCTAAGATAATAAAATATATTAATACAGTATCCCCTCGATATAAGGCTGTTCGATACAGAGTGGATTTGGATATAAGGCTGGGTCAGATGTGGATCCCATTTTAAATTTTTGTTATTTACCTGCACTATTATATAAGGCTGGTACTGTCATGGACCCCAAATTCAGCGTTATGTCGAGGGGGCACTGTACCATGTGTTTCAAACTAACTGTTTTCTCTCTATTAATCATAGCAACCTTTTTAAAAATGGCAGTATATGTTATCAATGTTTGTTTCAAACTATATAAAAAATAGTATGCTGTCATTGAATAATCAATCATATGACTTTCTTGTCATTAACATCCTTCTGATGTAGTTATTATGATGTGTGATCTATAATTGTATTTACTATTTTCTCTAGAAATATAAAAACACTAACTGATGGGAAAAGTCATCTGCTCATGTTCAGAAAAGTCTATTTTCAATACATCAGATATACAATATGAAAACATATTTTATTCATATTAATGTAAAATCAATAAATATGAAAAGAATGTTTCCTAGCAACTATCTATTCAAAGTGTAAAATGATAGCATAACATCATCAGTGATATTTCACTGTTTACTTTCATATGCATGCCAATAGGGGTCGTATGCACAAACGTAGTTCAACCACAGTTTAGGCTAAACTTTGTTTAAGCGATGAGTTATACTGCTGTCGGTATGATCCTTAAACTACGGTTTAACTAAACTACGTCTGTGCATACCGGGGGATCTATTCTTGAAACATTTGTACGATTGTATAACAATCTTAAAGGTTCATGATAGTAGATGAACCATAGGTAAAGAACCTTCGAGAAAAGGACCCCAGAACATTAGCAATCTCTGACAAGAATTGAATGTGACAAACCATATTGTGGTCAAAACAAATCTGGGGGCCTATTTTCAAAACGTTCTTACGATCGTACGACAATCATAAGGATACCTATAGCATGTGCTATGCATGTTCTTAGGTTAGAAGAACATTTTGGGAATAGGCCCCTGGGTGAATATTGTATGTCATCAAAGTTTATATAAGAGAGCATAAACCTGGACAAAACCAACAAACTCAGACATTTATTATCAAACAAGAGCTATAACATTGCATAACTATTATTTATTGGATACCATATCGAAATTTAATGTGCATTTACATTCGATTCCAAACAATGTATACCTCTCGACCATATTAGCTAAACTTTACCTTTATCGCGTTGACAATGTCAACAATATTAACAGTTCTTCTACTGGGTACTGGTAAATGATTGGTCAGATTGTAGGCTAGTGACCTCCCATTGCTTTGACAAACATGGCCAAAGGTGTACAATGTCCTACTTCAGAAAGCTTAAGTCTTTAACACTTCAGATACGGCCATCATAAAGCCTGTCCATGCCTGGGACTATATGATCGTCGCAGACTTCAGCGTATTATCTTTGTGCTACCGGACTTGTCAATGCAACCCTCTCGATCAAGCCAGTTATGAATATAGAGACTGAAGATAACAGTTCAAGGTTCATCATAGCAAATGGACGTCACAACAAGTGGACAAACAAATGAATATACTTCAATGGAACATCAGCCATCACTTATTATAAAACACTTTCATCTTTACATGATTCCAATAACAATAATACAGCAATACCAACTATTGTTATGTGCCACCAAATAAAAAAAAGAAAATTAATTTCCAACTTATTTTCTATTTTGAGTGTTTTAGAAATAAGTATTGTAATAGAAACAGCAAGAGATTCTTGAATGTGATATATACAATTTTATTTTTTTTCTCAAGTTCTTAGAAACTCTTGTCAAGGTTTATAATAGACTAATGGCAGCTACAATTTCAAATCTGATTTGAGCCACTAGAAAACCTTTGACGTCATCATTGTTTGGAACATGAAAATAAACTTGGTTGGCATCGTAGTTTCATGCTAGTTGCTGTTTGCAAACCAATTGGACAATGAAAACTAACAAGCAAAACAAGTGAGCCATAATAGGAGGAAAAATCTATACAGTACTATATTTTTTTAAAAAGTAAAGAGATAGAACATAATAAATTTCGCCAACCCGATTGTATTCTGCAAACATTATCAATATGCCTGTCACAGTTGCCCATCAGTTAGTAATTGCATTCAGATGTCAATTGAAAACCAACATATTTCTTCCATTTTTCAAAACATCAATAAATAATAGCCTTGTTGCTAGATACTTTATTCGAGAAACAAACTGAACTGATATATGAACAAATAATTCTCTGCTGGATATTGATGTGGGTGTTACTGGTGATGTACCTGCAAATATCACAATCAATAACTCGGTATCTTCGCCATGACATCTCAACAACAAATAGCAGCAGGACATTTCAAGACAACCGAGTCCATGCTCTTTTTCAAGTGACATTCCACAACGTTAAACATGACAGTTTAATCGTTGAGGTCAAAGACAACCAAACAACACATGAAAACAAGTCGATGGCAATAATATGGTGAAACTAAGAGATAAATTGAGAAAGAGAAAAAAAGAAATTTTGAATTGCAAATATACGAAGGTCTGCGCTAAGCAAATATTTAGACTTTGGACCGAGCTCCGATGTGGGGGACACCAATCGTTACTATGCTCTTATGCTGGGTATACCAATAATTACTACTTTTGAAAATAATGGCACAAATAGACAATAACCTAAATAAATCAACAAATCAGTTTGAATATCAGTTGACTAACCTTCATGCTCTGCAGAATTTCTGTATGTCTATTTTCAAGAAATCGACAATCTAGAAACAATGGTACTAATAGTCACACCTGACAGATCCCAAATTAAGAAAAGCCAATGGCATTATGTAATTTACTGCAGAGTAATTGAGGATGATTGAAAGAAGCAATTACCAAGAATGACTGATTGGGCCAAAAACATCAGATAATCAATTTAATTGTGAAAGTTGCACCATTATGTGAATAAGAATTGGATGCTAAAAGCAAAAGTATCTGCCATCCAGACTGGACAATTATCCTGATGATTGAAAATCATGCCATTAATTCTGTTACAACATTATTTGTGACTTAGAAGAGGTGATTAATGTTTTGGTTGTTGATTTGGGTTTTTTTCCAGTTAAGATAAAAGATAGTATATAAAATACCTTTTTGCATGCCACATGTTGCTAAACCACAAACTACACTTATTTAGTACAAAATCATCCAAGTATTTCTTCAGATGAGACATTTTAATTTAATAAATAAATTGCCTTTGTTCATTAATGGTTTGCACATTTTGCATTCTGTCAATGTTTCAATGGAATGTTTCAAAGTGAACCTGGAAAATAATAATTTTAAGAACATCCTTTATCTTTCCCAAGAAGTGTGGAATGTTGCTTTATGCTGATTGTGGCTGTGCAACATGATATTTACTTTGGGAGAAGACTGGGAGATCTATTGCCTCCACTATTATTTATTATTGATGTGTCAAAAGTCGTTTGTGGTCGTTTATAGACTTATCCATGCTCTGCCGTGTTCATCTTGAATGAAACTCTGAAAGAGTTAAATGGCTGCTTTCTATCAAATAAGTTGACAAGTGAATTTCAGTTCATAAAAAATTCCATTCAAAGAAATTGTCCTAGATGTTGAAGATGAGAAAAAAAAATCTTTCAATTTCGTTATAGTATATCGCCCCTAGTATGCACAAATACCAATATGAACTTATTGTAAATAATGAAGCAATGGAATGGTAACCTATCTAAATTCATGAATAATAATTGGATAGTATAAATATTTATCTATATATCCAAAAATTAATGAGTGAATTAGTTTTCCATCAAAGCAGGAATCTTTCACCCATACGTGATGAATATATCCCAAAGAAGTAGCACAATAAATCTATTTTTAATAATCTAAATATGTTACATCAAAGAGTAATGTTTATTAAATATTAACAGATTTTATGCAAAATGTTTACAATATACAGTAGATTAAAGTGTTAATAATTTCTAAAACGGCTTAACGTCATCATGAATTCTGTATTACCATATAAACCAGACTGCTATTCAGCACAACATTAAATATAATCCCAGGTTTTCATAGCCTGCGACTTCCCATGGAGATTTCCACGGTACCCACAGCTTTGAGGACATTATACTTACTCACGACCACCAGCTCTTTATTTTCAGAAAGTAAAATGCGATCAAATTTCACCCTCCAAGGCCACAATCCAAGTAAAGCTGCCAATCAGTCTCGTTATTAACAATACAACTTACAGCAACGTTCCAGGCCTCGTCTGAATAAATGCTGTTAAATAGTTCGGATTTTCTCTCAAACATCACCATTTGAAATCTGTATAGAATTCAAAAGCTGTATTTATATAATAGAATGTAGAAATAGCATTCACAAACATGATGGAATCAATTCACTTATTAAAAGGAGTGGTAACAATGTTTGTAGAAGCAGTGTTCCCCATGGTAACCTGCCAACAACACAAGTAAACTGAAAAACCACAAACCCAAATCGACAACAACCTGTGTAACAACTTGTCATGTTTGAACTTCTCCGTAACTTAAACACTGATAGCAGATTATCAGAGTGAAATGAGAACGAATATAAATTGTAAAGTATATTAGCTGGTTGATACTTGTGCTCTTGAGTAAAGTGTCTTGTACATATTGACAAGCTGCCGGGCAGTGGGCATGGGCGTTACAGTTATGAACGATGTATACTCAATGTATACGGGTCAAATGGCCAACATGTTTTCACTTCTTATCTTGTCAAGTTGAACATTTACTAGACTCAAGTCTATTGGGATACCCAACTATTGCCTATAGCAGGACGATGGAACTAAATGTCTAACAAATAACGTTGCTATGCAAGTTAATTAGAAATAAACATTGGAAATTGCAGTAGGGCAATGACACATCATGGCTCTAGACTATCATATGCCTGATGTACAGTGGCAAGTTAAATTGCACTGTGGGCAACTTATTTTATGCCCTGACTAGCCCTGTGGGCAAGTAACTCAAAATGTTGGTCTGCAGCCTTGCACATTATAAATTTACTGAAACTAGAAAATGGACAATTACATAAAGTACACCAAGTAGAATTTATGATGGTAACAAGAAAAATAAGAAAAATATCAAATTTGTCAAACATTTGCGCAGTAACAAAGTTAATATTACCTACTAAATTGATTGCTTAGCATGAACCTCTAAAGCAGGAAGAGTAGTTTAGTTTGCAGAGTAATACAGATATAGACCCCTTAATTTGGATGCTGAGATACTTCTTGGGGAAGCTTTCTACCGAATTTCAGTACTCTGTTTTAGGAATCTGGTGCCATACTTCTACCAATACTTCCGCAAGTTCTTCAAGAGTACCTGGATACTGTAGACATTTGAAAATTCTTTGTTGTAAAAATAATATTATAAATATAATGCTAAATGTATGTCAAATATGGCTACTGACTCTCAGCTAATTTTTCTGAGTATATATGACAGCTATAACTCTCTCTATCAACGCCATTTATTAAAGACAAACGTCGAGAATTTATTAATTAGTAATAGCATTCGATAAACTAAATCAATCGAGAAGGTAAAAATAACATACATATTTCCTTTTATTTCTCTTTTCCCCTAATACGGTAGGATAATCTCAATGGAATAACTCATAATTTATGGTTACATTGTTATATTTTTATTTTTCTCATGACTAAATAAAAAAAATAAACTGATATTGTATTAGGCATTTGAAATGTAATGTAATGTAGTTCTTACCCTCTGAGAAATTATATACATACTTATACTTATATACATACATCATGTATATACAGGTAACAGCACTTTCTTTTATTTATTTAATTCTCAATTCACAATATATTCTCAGCACCAAATTTCTTTAATTAATAAATACTGTTAAAATTCTCTAGGTCCTTTTTGGAAATATGCATGCTAATTAAACATTACTTTTTCTTCTATTTCTCAATTTATCCCTTATCTTTTTTCTCAATATTTCTTTTTTTTGGTATGGTGAATGAATTAGTGCTTTACATTGCAGCTTTAGAGTATGGATTTGGTGCACTATTATTATTATTATTATTATTATTATTAAAAAAGAAAATAAATCCTACTCCTGCAGTAGACAGGTGAGAATTGAGAACATGGCGTAGTCCTTACCCTCGCACAACCAGTATTTCATCTAGGCGTTCCCGTACGAAACTACCGCTGTACGAAGACACAGAGGTTATACGCGATGACGACGATGACTGCGGCACCCCTTTCCCGAGGCTGATGAGTGGGGGCAGTTGGGCGCCGTGTTGCTTGCCCCTGCCGGTGTGTGCCAGTGTACAGTACTTGGGTTGGAGATGTGGTAGTTGTCGCAGGAGGAGCTGGGCCAGGTACGACGACGACGTTGGCGGGTGGGGGGTGTCCGGGTCAACGCCTGTCACTTGGAGGGTCATCCGTGGACGGCCGACGTCTCACGCCTGTATACACATCCGACCCGATGACCAATGATGTTAATGTCCTCAATTAAATCAAAACCGTGGCCCTGTATCGCATCTCAAATTGACTCCAGCGGTGAAAAAGGTTAAACATATGCAGGAAAAACTCTCTTGTTCATCGGGATGATTATCAAATTATTAATCGAGAAACAAATTTCATAATTGAAATATGTAGCCGACAAGTTTGCATGTTAATTATGGTACCTCCATTCATAAGATTCTGTATTCTTGTGAATTTGGAATCCTTTCAGTTCTTATAATCTTGTGTATAAAAAACACCATGGCATTTGCGCTATCTGCATATATCTGGTTGGTAATTGTTCCAGAAGCATCAATCCAGATTGGAGTAGGTGGAAGAGCATACAAAAGACGTGGCATCTATCTATATCACATGCTTCTTATGACAGTCTTAACTCCACTCAATAATTCATAAACTTGAGAATCCTGTTTAGAGAAGATATATCCATGAAGCACACGTTTATCCAGCGACTACATGGCGGAGATGAAGCACGAGATATTCCTAGAAGTGACCGGCTTCTGGTCAACCGACTGACCACTGTATGGTCCCGAACTCTCCCAGGCAACCTCCACAGCCACGCTCTCTCTCTACTGTTGACCAAGTCAGGGTGCACTAAAATCACCTTTATTGTCCACCGGAGGCTCAAATTACCTGGGTCTCACTCTTAGTAAATGATATCACGCACATAAATCCAGTAAATTTGACAAACGGCTACCAGATCTTATCGTCGCTCACAATAAAGTACCCTGTGGATAATTGAATCAATCTTGTTCTTCACGCTCTTTGGCATTGAGGAAATTAGTACCAATGAAGAGAGAGGAAGAAAATGTGAACAAAACAAATAAAATTTGAAAATATTTGTAAAAATATTTTTGTGTATGGATATGATTTAACTCGCAACACTGCTACAAATGAGCAAGCAGCAACAGCGTTGATCTGACACCCAGTGCTGTGGAGATGAGGACGCTAATGAAGATGCTCTTTCAGACTAAGTCTGCACTCGTTGTTGTCATCGTGGCTGTATTCCCCCAAACCTGTCACGCATCCACGACACTCAGACACAACACGTCCCTATCCCTGTGACCCGTATCCTCTGGTAAATCCATCCTCTGCATCACTGTGTCTCCGTCTCGTCTCATCCAGCAGAACACATCGGACAGTCTTCCACGGATGACGGGGACTTTTCATTTCCACAGCCTACGGCCAGCTGAAGGTATGTCCTGTGCTATGTTTAGTCTGGGTCGGCTTACTACGGCCAGGGAGGGGTGACAGGTTGTAGTGATGGCTGGAGAATAATCGCTTCATTATCATCGGTATGATTGACAACTGTCATATGGGACACATTAACTGGTGATGGTGAAAATTGTCAATATTAGATCGAGATTTCTAGTTCTGAAATAGGACCTTTGTTAATACGCTGTACATTGTAAATACAACAATAGCTCGTTAGTATACGTCTGATGATTATATGTTTACGGTGGAAACATACAAACCTACAAATTAGTAAAGATTGTATAGATATCAAGATCCTATCATCATCTGTGCTGGTCAAGTTATTGTATAAAAATCTATGTAAAACAAATCTGAAAATGAAGTAGCCAAAGTGGTGTGAATATAGTACGCATTATTCAACTTGATGAAGTATGGGATACAAAACAAATAAAGTAAATTTACATAGGGCACTTCTATATATTGTGAAATGAGATATAAATGGCCAGATTGCTTCATATTTATCAAGCAAGTTTTCTTAAAGCAATATTTCCTTATGTAAAATTAATTTGATATACATGTACTCACGCTTCACAAGCTTAACGGGATTTGCATGGACTGTTGTCCAAAGTTAATAACCGTTGAAAAATCTGCGAAATGTTTTACACTTCACCAATCCTGATAATTATTGGCAAATACAAATCTAATCAACTATGAATTCTATCAAGATTTCATAAATAAATTTGTGAAAACCCGAGACCTGAACGCCTCATTCCTATTATATACCATACACTATGTCAGTGTCCTGGTCCAGGCCCTATCTATAGCACTCCACACAATAGATAGTCCCCTGCTCTATGGGTATAGAATGTACATTGCCCATATTTGTTTACAATAATCTATTGACGGACAGACGTTCACTGTCATGTATAGAGGATTAGTAGCATGCTGAGAGGACATGAAAGAAAGGGTCTTTGTGTTGTTCTTATTGTCTGATTGTGTGTCCAGATGTCGTAGTTTAATTTTAGGGCAATGGCATTTTGCTCGATTGCTTCCCATCACGTTAAGTACAGTAGAAAGACGAACTCATTATTAAGTTCCGAGTATATCTGTGGCGATACCATCCAGGGGGACAGTGGATACCGTCGCGCATGAGTAGCTGCCGGTGCAGAGTAATTAGATCGTCAGACTACTGCCACGCGAGTTGCGGCAAGCAGAAAACTGTTTACCGCTGCTCGTCTAGGTGATAACACGCCCCTCCCAACACTTCCTCCCCACCCAACACGCCCCTCCCAACACCCCCACCCTACTCTATGAGATAATGTCATGATGTCAGCACGGCAAAAAAAAACCTCCCCCTCTCCACCCCCTCCCTCCACACAGCCCCACCCATCCCACATGTGTGTGGGGAGGGGGTGTGTGTGCTCAGTGTGACAATGGCATTAGCTACAAGGATCACTGGTTAAATATTTGTCATCGAATACAGAGAAGATTCGAGAGCTGGTACATATGACATGATAAAAGCTGTTGCTGTGGTTACAAACACAACAACCAGGGCTGGATGGCGACCGACAATGGACGGAATGGAAGCAAAACACCACCCTAGGGCATAGGATGGCAAACTGTCTACTGATAACAGTGTACAAAGGTTGTCCGCAGAAACTAGCTTCATTTTCCAAAACATTGAAACAAAACAGGATGAAACCACGACGATTACAAGATTTTGCTTTTTTCAAGTACAGATAGCTAGTCGCATTTTGAAACAATTTTCGTGTTGGCTGCATCAGATTGAATACACTGTGAAATCAATCATTTCGACAAGCTGCACATAACATACACCAAAGTGATTGTGATAATACAGGGTTTTTTTTGTTTGTTTTTTTTGTAATGGGGTTTATAGTCGCTTTCTAGAATCTTTCACTAACATCACGACTTGTCAG
>JAUTBQ010101309.1:0-15974 GCA_032361185.1 Lepetodrilus ovalis | reverse complement strand
AATGTTCATTTTCTTTCATCAAACTCACCCAGTTAATCTAACAAATAAAGTGAGTTAATATGTAATTTCACATTTTAATTTAAATTGACTCAGTGAATCAAAATACTCTGAAAATGTCAGCCAATTACACACACTGCCTGATTACACACATTGCCTGTAACATATATATTGATTGAATTATTGCTTTAGGTCGCAGTGGGAATATCTCACCCATAGGCGATGACGTTATAGAAATATAGACATTCTATAAAAGAGTTGTAAAATGAACTCAGAAAAAGTATAGAATTATGGAATTTGCTATGTCTATTGAGAACAGTTATGTATGTTTTATATTTTGATATATGGAAGTTAAACATGAGTAAACACATAATATGCATTTATATAATAAGCATCACAAGCCATGATCATAAATCAAACACATATCATTAAAGTGTAAATGTTGAGAATACCTAGTGCACACACAGCATCGTAATTGTGATGGAAATACATGCATTTCACTAATGTTGTATATCTTGCTTTTGAACTTAGAGATATATCTTTCAAACATTTGTTTTTATAAAAACCATGAAAATTCAGTCTTAATTTATTCAGCAATATTAATATTATTCATATGAGCTGCCAGTATTTAATGAAGTTACTGATAAAGCTACTGGCATCTTTGATCACTCCCAACAACAATAACAGCAATATTGCAAACCCTACACTCATATCCAACACACTCCGATATTCCCAGCCAATTAACACAATTAATTAAGTTCGTTTTGACCCAGTTAAAATTGGGGACTGAAAATTCACAGAGTAAATAAACAGTATTATTGAAAACCTTCAATTACTGAAATCCGAAACAAATCTGGGATCAATAAAATCTTGCAGGGACAAATCCGAGAGATTGCTGGAACAATAAATGCTTGCAGGAACTAAATTAAAGGTATCTCGTATCCTAGGAAAACCTTTGTATGTTTGACAACCCACTTTGTGATCCCTTCTAAGTTGCCTTAATTGCCCCCAGACATTCTCCTATGATAGCCCTTATACAAACCCCCTGTCTCCCTGCTAACTACTAACAGGGGTCATTTTATCCCTGACAGCGACCCTAATAGGGAGATGAATACATCAGGGATCAGGAGAAACGTGATAACGCAAATTTCCTTCATTAACAGAAATCCCCTTTGTTCATCCTATTTGTAAATTGTCCACCTCAATTACGGAATATTTACGTAAATTATTTTCAATGTAATGGTGTTGTACATATTTGTACAAGTTTTTAAGTTTTCTAACTACCGTAATTACTCATATAATTCAAACACTCTAATAATTTGAATACCTAAATTAATTGTAAAAAAAAAAAATGAAATATCATCCTAAAAATACGAACATGACCAACATTTTCAAATCTTTATTTTCTAAATATATTTTTCACATTTTCAATTTCTAAAAAGAATCCTTTATTTATTTACTATTTTAATTACAACCATATTTTACACTTTAGTTTGATTGTCCCCAATCATATGAACACAGATCATTTTCGTCTTTTTCTAATAATTCTATAGCTACAAATGTAATTATTTTCCGCTGTTCGAATTATTAGAGTAATTACGGTACTAACAGAAAGGGGAGTTTTTCCTTCACATAAAAAATAGAAATGTAGAAGTCAGGGGCAATATTGTGCAGTGTAGACGACAAAGGAATGGTAGGAGTCACAATAAAAACATCAAAGAACTTTAAGTGACTATGACGAAGAAGGTACTGGAACAATTAAATTACTAATCACATAACTGGAATTCGTTTTTCTCTTGGAAAAAGAGCACTACAAGCCCTGGTAAAGAAGGCATTCTTTGATGAAGAAACAGCTTCCTGTTCCATTACACAACAATTTCCATTAATGTCGTAACCTAGATTAATTGTTTTCGGGTAATTAAGAAATATTTAGTTAACCTTTATCTCTTTAGTTGGCCATTGGTACACACTATTTCGAAGACTTCTATTCTTATCGTTGATATTTTTTTCTTTCTTAGCACAAGCATAAATTCCTATGAAACCAAATAAACTTCACAAGCATAATAAAAAGAACACCATTCATTTGAAACTGCTTAACTGAAAGAAAAAAAAAGCCTTTCAAATAAATCCAAATTAAACGAGACAAACTCTGCCTCATAGTCAGGAAATGTATCACATTCACCTCAAGAATATTAAGTTTTTGTAATACACACAAACTCTCTTTATCCCATCAAATATTTATTTGTTCTCTGGCATACAAGTATTGTTAAGATTCTATCACAATGTGTGGTACAGTTCAATCTCAGCACACAACAAAAGCACACAGCAGTACCCCCGTGAGGTCCTGCTTACATAGGTCGCTATCAGAGCTATCGCCATCAAACAATATATAGAGTTTCCCCCGAACCGCATCAACACTCTCCGTTGCCTAAACTTCGCAGATATTAAAGGCTTCAAACGTTACTGTCAAATGGCCTCTTCATTTCCTTCCATGATATGCTCTGGAGTGAATATTTTAAACTGATAGTACCGGTACCAGTTGGGAATAATACAATTCGTTAAAAACTGGCTGATA
Source organism: Lepetodrilus ovalis (assembly GCA_032361185.1). Classification (NCBI taxonomy): domain Eukaryota; kingdom Metazoa; phylum Mollusca; class Gastropoda; order Lepetellida; family Lepetodrilidae; genus Lepetodrilus; species Lepetodrilus ovalis. The sequence goes on along the minus strand of JAUTBQ010101309.1, from coordinate 13,402 downwards.
AATATTCTAAAACTACTAAAAAAAATAACAGAAATACATTATTTATTGAAAACTTATCTGTCAAATGTTCAAAACCTATACTGCAGTAATTATTTTTTTTACCATACATATGACTACTAATGGTGTCAAACCTGACAAATAAAGCAACAAATCTGCTGAAGGGCTAGGCATTATCAAAAACATTTATATATAAAACATATTTTTTTACTAGATTAGAAGCAACTTCATAAAATTTTCCTGTAGAAAAAAACACCATTAAAATTACAAAACCGATTCAAATTTGCATTCAATCTTATAAAATGAAAGGCTACCAATACAGAATTATTCTATCCACAATTTCTATCATTATGAATAACGTAGCAATTGGTCAACATTAAATATCAAATGATCCTACAAAGATTGCACTGCAATTAACACGTCAAAATGTCATTAATCATCAACAGTGACATGTAATCATGCTCTATGACCAACAACACAAATGAGGCAGCCTTATAATACTGATGCCAAACAACTTCATTAGTTAATAGAAATACCCAACAATTACTCAATATTACACCATCAAAGGTCCATCGCCAAATTTGCTTGTACATTCTTCTACTATTGCATTAGTGAAAAATTAAAACTCAATTACAATACAAATTTAACAAGGTCACCAAGGAAATGATGTATTTTTCAAATAGTGTTTTTAAATAAAATGTTGAGAAAAGCGAATGAATCGGGGAGAGAAGTAGCGACTCAAAACATGACTGTGGTGTGTTTCCAACAAGTACGCAAACATACCTAAAGAAATACTGGATGCAGTGCTGGGTAGTGCACCTGTTTTCTGCAGGCAATATATGCCAGATGTCAGAACCATAAAATGTCACTTCATTAATAGAATTGTGTAGCTACAACCATTTCTCTATATTTAAAATTTCAATATTTTACACAAGAAATCAGAAATAGTCTTCAAAAGAGATTCAAACACGCAATGTTTTGCGATCATGAGACAATAAATTATTTGGTACTAAGATAAATGTTGGTTTTTTTTTTATTTTCTTATGTTTGTCTACATACAAACTAAATATACATCTTCTGGAAATAATATGGGGATAAATTGAGAAAGCAGTGTAGTTTAAAATACAGGCAGTTCATTAGTGAGTGAATTAATGCTTAAAGTATCTGCAGGTATATTTCACCCATATGTGACATTAGGGCCTTTTTTAACGGAAATTAAATAAATTAGAAGGCAATATGTTGTGCAATAAAAAATAAATGGATCTACTGTAAGATATTAAAATTCAATACCTGTTCAGTACAGATAGTGTAATATTTAAATAACTACATCAGAGAAAACAGAACTAGCCATCAATTAAATCTGAAAAATAAGTTAGATTTCAATCCATAAGTAATGAATTAGTTTGGGTTTTTTTCTTTTTCAAATTGATGAACATGTATTGTCATTAATTTTAAGGCAAGTAAATTCTTAAAAATAATTAATAAATGTAGATCTAACTGACAAAGAAAATAAATTAACAAATGTACCCACCAGGACATTCTTTCCAAAGATCTGTGTATTTCCCAGATGGAAATTAATAAATTAGTTCTTACGTTAACATTAGTGAATGCCAATTGTTCATCTCAAGCCTTAGAATATAAAAAATAACAAGATGCTTTTGGTTAAAACATTTTCAAATAAATACTCACATTTGTCAATTTTGGCGGCAGATACATGAGGGAATACGGATACGTGCAATACATCCTTATTGATCCTCTGGCACTCTTGAATAGAGGCAATGACCTTTTTTTTAAAACAACAAAAATGTTTGAATCCAGAAGTTCTGATGATTTCCGCTAGAAGCTACTCCATGGAAATTGTTTCACACTCGACATTATTGCTCCAAATGACAACACACAAGCTGTTAGGTATCCTTTGGCTTCTCGTCTGATCTAGTTCCATGTTTCCAAAAGCTGAAATGTTTGTTGCAGGAGCTGGTGAAAAGGCGAAGATACCAAATTGGGCCGAGAGATACAAAGGGTTATCTACCAGAACCCTCGCTGATGTTAGTTTTAGAGGATCCAATTTCATTGGACTAAATATGTCTTGCTCTCAGATAAAGTAAACATTAAACAGGAAGTGGTGTACCTATTCCCCTATTCTATCATCAACTCTCAAATAAAAAATAAAAATACATGAAACAAATCCTCACTGCATTCCGTTGCAAACCAGGAGGAATTCAATTTTGTTGTAAATCCTGTGAATATTAACTCTCATTTGGAAATAGTAGTCTTCTATTTCTAGAACATCATTGTGATAGAAAGAAGCATTCAGCCTCAACAGAAATGTAGTTCACCGTTTCACCTCAAAGAACAGAAAATATCCCCTACTGGCTGTGTGATAGAACCTACTATAACACAGGTGCAGTCGGACCATAGACAATGTACAACAATGTACTCATGCTGGAGCCAGTACAAAACAAGTATATCATCCTAGCAGTTAGAAGTTATAAGCTGTATCTTCCAATGTCTAGAGCACTCACTGTCCAGCTACTAGACTGACCATTGTCAATGTCACAATGCCATTGAAGTGTGCAACAGATTATCCCCTCCAATGGAGAGGAAGGAAGGATGTGTGATAATCCCTCACACCTCCACAAATCCCACAAACCTGCTTGTTTTACTGGTAACCAAAGAAAGGAAAACACCTAGGTATTTGTACTGACCGAAACTTCAACATGGGTAAGACATGCAACACAAATATAGGCTGTAAATCCATACTTTATTGGTACATACAAGGAAATTCCACTGTTTTGGTTTACACGCTTCATGTGCAATGATGTCATGTAATCCAAGCAAGGCTTAATTGTGAAAGGTGACATGTGGACTTAATTAGCTGGGCCATGTGGTTTTAATGGAGAAAAGGGATTAAGACTGTTCTCTGCAAGCATAATAAAACAGCATGGAAGATAGGGGAGGGGCCCTACCAGTTTACACTCAGGAACAAACATCAGTCATAGCAGATAACCATCAAATTGTACTCACTATTTCTATACTAGAGCCAATAAGTTGTCTTGAAAATCCAGTTAATTACTATTATATTAAAATATTTCCCATTTCTTAATATTATTCATTATTCTATCAAATATATATGAAACTAAGTGTTTTATAATTGTAAATAAATCTGATTAATAAATGGTACAAATTAAAGTAAATTAATTAGAACATTATTTAATGGATTTGGTTGAATAAACTCTAATTGATCTAATGGAATGGACCATATATTGGGATGGAAACCTTAGGATGTACGAGAGATGGATGGAGCACACCATCTGATACCAACTGGATTCTGACTGTCTGGTCAGACTAAGAAAAGAATATCTTGCAACATATGTAAACATCTGACTAGTGTCATATAGTCAGAAGAGGCATCGTGATGTTTACATTGTGAACAAAGGGTCCCTCGCGTGCCTATTAATACCCTAACCATATGGGAACTAAATACACTTGAAGAAAAGTAAGACAGATTATTCTGTTTATTGCTCCTCCCCAACCTGTCTTCCAGAATGTACCAAGAGTGCCGACCAATGCTAACTCTCCCTTTCTGAACCTACCAACTATCCACTGCAGTAGTTGTCAATTCAAACCCAAATCCATAATAAAAACCCAGATATAACAAACTACTTTCATCTCAACATATTATTTACATAATAAAAGTCAGGTGGAGATTACAATAACAAGGGGATTTACTTGCTGAACTCTGTATGAAGGAAAACACCCAGCCATCTCATAGCAAACATACAGAAATAAAACAAACATACGGATATATAACAAACAAAACCTTGAACGCAACAAACGCACATAGAAATAGTTAAAAATGAGTGTCCATGAAGCAAACTTAACTATCAACTGTTTCTGCCAAGATGGCGCAAAAAAAATATTTGTGTTAAAAAAAAATTAAAATAGTTAAAAACCTGATGTGCTAAAATGTGGATAATACTTCAAGAATGAAAGGAAAACAATATTTTCCATTCATTAAATGCAAAATGCAAAGTCAATTTGTTATCCCAGATATAGTATTTCATTAATATGCCAATAACATAAATATCTTTCCTGAATCTACACACTATGACCTAATTTCATCTCGCACCATTATGTATCACTTTGGTAGCATATGGTAGACATCTATGTGGACACATGTTATTTAGTCTATATACAAACACAATTTCGTAAATTTCCAATGTATTATGTTGTTGGAAAATATGTCAGCAAGAAAGGTGGAGGAGAAAAGTATTTCCTCACAACTGTTTACAATATGCGAGTTTTTCTCCGTCAGTTACGTAGCGTCAATCACCAACGGAAGCACCGATGGCCAAGACTTGCTTCGAAACTTAATTACTGGGAGGTAACATTCAGCTTCCAAATGAAGTCTTGTCATTAAATGCTTGTCAAGTTGGTGTGTTGTTAGGAAAACATTTTCAGTTCAGTTTACATAAAGGCTTCTGGTTTTAGGTTTCCAAGTTCAATCAGTGGCACACTTCAACACACAGGAAACAACACTTTTTGAAGGCACATGAAGATTTGCATTAATTATTTACTGATTGCATATATTACTAAATGAGAAAAAAATTACCATTATGATGTTGACCTACAAGTTTCATTCATAAGGCATTTCCCAAACTGCAAGAAATTTTCATTAATGTTTTCAAAGGTATTGTTTTCAAAGGCAATTAATTAAAGCCTTGAACTAATTGACATGCGAGCGTAATTTGCTGGTGTCCATATCCAATTTGCAGGGGAAACAAATTGACTAAAATAATCTGAAATATATATCTTCTCATGAGCAGTCATTAGGGCGGTACTATCACTGGAAAACAACTTAGCAAGCATGATTCTTATTCACGGATGGACAAGTTTTTTGCCATCAAAGACTTTTATTGCAAACCCCTGCAGCGAACAACCAGTAACCATAGCAAATTGTGTGTGCGAAAAAAATTAACCACGTACCAATTATACTCTAGAGTTTATTTGTGTTCGCAGGAGAAAGCAACTTTATGCTGGCACCGCAATGCCATTCATGTAGGCCATGTAGACATCAATAGTTTGTACTCACGGCCTGCCCTGGGTCCATAATGGTGGGAAAAAAATATAACATCCCCTAGCACCCACATCTGTTATTATGGTACCAGTAATGGTGTGTCGAGGGACAATAGAATGACAAATTCTCTCTTCATCATGTTCATATTCTCAGGTAATTTTTTTTTTTTAAAAGAAGATTTTTTTTTAATATTTATAATTTAATATACGAGAAAAGGTACGAATCATGACAATATGAAATTAATAATTAAACTGTTATGAATAGTAGGCACATAATAATTGTACTGGCATGTACTTTTTGTCATACATGTATTTCATAAAAACTTATTTTTTTCATAGCAGTATTATTTACATGGTAAAACAAGAAAGCCATTGCAATGGTAGGAAATAGATTCGTACAGTACACAAACAGCTATGTCGTAGTACTACTTCAATCATGACACAATGACATATTGAACAAAAAGCATGGAAACAGACGTATTATCCGCGTCGGCATCGTGCGTATCTCTGCAGATCTGTGAATGTTTCCTGTGCCATAACTTACTATATGTCTGTCTGTGGCTAAAGATTGAATAAATCTCAGCCACCTGTCTCCCCCGTCCATCAGCCGTTTCCAGCTGTTCTTCCTGTACTACATACGCAACCAGTTGTCTAGAAAATAGTATTTAACCCATTGCCATAACTCTTCATGTTCAAATGAATCGAGATGCTATCTTTTTACGAGTTGACATGCAATATAACTTAAAAGCCAGTTTCACATGAAATGCGATAACTTTTCTAAGATGCAGTAAGATATTTCCCTGCTTGCAGATACTTCCTTCAATGAGATGAATGACAAAATCAACAAGTGGCCCTTCTAAAACTGTAAATGAACCTTGAAGGTATCAGAATTGTCATACTGATGTCAACTTATGAATATGATTTTCCTCATGCTATAGTCACTGTTTGAGATTAATGGTTTGTTTTTCATAAATACAATTTAAAATTCAATATACGAATACACTTTTTTAAAAATCACTAATGGAAAATTGAAAATGGATTGATTGAATTATTGCTTGGAAAGTCGAATTATCAGTTTTGATAAAATATATTCCAATGAAAGTATACCACAAAAATATCTGTAAACCATATTTTATGAACATTATATGGTTGCTAGTGACGGTTGCTATGAATGATGTCTGCATCATGACATATTCAAGTGATATCACAATGGAAAAGCATCAGCTGTCAGTCAACGCATAGCACATTTAGATGTTTGACCAGTTTATGTCACCAGTTTTATAATTAATCTTGGGCTATCTGAGGTCACCGTACAGTCCCTATTCTTAATGTTCAGATAACGGTAATAACTAATATAGTGGTAGCAACTTGCTCATTGACTCATGAGTAAATATATTTTTAGACATTAACATCATGCTTTTCTTTTAAAAAAAAATAAAATAAAAAATAAAAAAGTAACCTAATAGTACATGATGACCCTTTTCTTAAAACAATAAAATTAAATTAAAACAATAAAATAAAACACCAAAATAATAAAATAAAACACCAAAATAACTGAAACATCTGTGGTTGTTCTATACAATGGCATAATTCTGCATGGTATGTGAAATACACAAGTGGCCTGACGAATAGGGGAGGGATTTATAACAGCAAGCACCTGTCATGCTATTCTATTCTCTTCCCCCAGTTAGAGGGTTCATCCCTGATGACATGCATCTGGTTAGGATCAGCCTTGTCACCCTCTCATTTGGGAGCAAAACCGAATGTATGTACGGTGTGTAACAGGAACTCTAGCATGCTAATCACTAGCCAACACAAATATAACCTTCATCACTAGCCGACACAAATATAACTTTCTACTATCTTTCAGACCCGGCACCAGGCTATGAAGTAAAAATGTTATATCGGAAATTCCAAACAAAACTGTGTTCAGCATGAAATCAATGTACTAAAAATAATGTAAACTTGAGCCAGATAAAGATTCATAATACTACTTACCACATCGTGGCCATATATAATCCTAACATTATCATCACAGTTTGTACACTAATTTATAGAACTTTCTAATATTTATTCTTATACTTAAGATACAAAGAAGAGAACAACTCTATTCTATTCTAATCCACCTATAGCTATTCTGGGGTTCCAGAAATAAGAATCCTCAGATCGCCTTCAGGCAATGTAAAGGAGAAAAAAAGAAGAGGAAAATATAAGTCGAGAATGGTAAACAGGTAAAAAAAAAACCAAGAATGTTCCATAAAACCCAGTTAGATTCTAATAAAATTTAAAATGCTATTTTACATTTAATAATATTTCATAATACCGTACCCCCTCACTATAACATGGTCCAATGCACAGCAGATTCAGATTCGGATTTAACATGGGGTCAGACATGTATCCCATTTTTATTTTCGTTATTTCCCTGTAATATATATGGCAGGTACTATAACACAGGGGGTATGTCTTGTACCCCAACTTCAGCGTTATATCGAAGGGACACTGTATTTCTAAAGTTAGATCATTCTTTAGTTTTTGTAATATTATTTCATTAATATTTATTGATTCGAGGATGCAATATCTAAATAACCAAACAAGATTTATGATATTTTTTAGATAATAATTGGAAAAGATATGTTTTATGCAAATGACTAGATGACACCTGAATAGAATTGACACAATTTGACAAACATTATCATACATTCCATCCATTGTTTGACATATTAAAGTTAAAATTAGAACTATATAAAAGTTTCACGTTTTAATGTAAAGGTCATTTGAAACAGTTGCATACATACAATGTAAATTGGAAAACAAACATAACACACATTTTTGAATAGGTTAGTAAGTTAATGGTATAAGATACAATTTATTAACACATACCCATGCAATATAAACATATATGCATACATGTATATTAGATAGATTTCTAACGCAGATGTTTGTCACTTTTAACCTCCTAATGGCAATCCCTGGTCTTTTTCTACTGTTGCTATGGCAACTAAATTAATTCTCCCCACACCCAGAATGCCTCACTTCCTGTCTCCCACTGGCCTCCTGCCCAAATCTACATACAATGGCCATGCAGGGAACTGTGCTACACCAGTTGTTTAAATTTTATATATATATATATATATATAGTATAATGCACACGTGGATACGTTATTCTTTCTTCTTCTTTTTTTTAAAGTGCATACATATTCATAAAATGTTACTGTGCAATTACTGATTTTAACCAAACAAAACTTGTTGATAGAAATATGTTATCTGATTCTACACACAACAAAATCTAAATTATTTAGGCAAAGTACAAACAAACAAAAATTATAAAATATTATTTTATAATTTATAAATTGTGCCGTGTTTGGAGATAAATATTACTGTAAACAGTTTCGTCATTAGGTTAGACATTCTGAGTTTTATACTATAAACCCAAGAGAATAATAATTAGTATGATGGTTTCCAACTTCAAAAATGTAAATTAGAACAAGTAAAGCATAAACGTAGATATATGTATGAACCGTAGAAGAAAAATACTAGCCAACCGACCATTTGTGAATTGATCAAAGAAACTGTTATTCCAAGGTTCAATTAAATTTTATTGATCCAGAGAACACTGGGAATCTATGGCCAGCTGTTGCCAATGGTGTATGCATTAATTTTCCTATTTCATATTCATGCATACATATAGAATCATGTTTGTCCATATGGCCAACGAAACATAGATTTAGATTTATCCCAGGACTAGGGTTAAATATATTGCAACATATTTTACTCTTTTGTGACAAAAGCAGTTACTTGAATTGTTAAAATGATAACTAATATATTTTTAGTATTGAATGTATATAATAGATAAAGAAAACAATTCGCTGAACTACAATACTTTCACTTAGATATCATTGAACTACAATATTTTCACTTAGATATCTTCGTAATACTTTCACTTAGACATAATTTTAGACTCAATTTTGAAATATGAATATATAGCAACATGGAAATAAACCTGCGAAACGGCGAGCATGAAGGAGTGTCGCAGTATTTAGCGAGAGACAAAACACACTGCGTACAACAGGGAGGTCTGATGAACAGGGACTAATGAGGCAGGGTCTGCACATGGTACAAGTCTGACATAGTGGGAACATGTGCATGCTACAGTCAAAGCCGCCAGCCCGGTGATTAGCCAACCAGCTTACTCTGGGAGCCACAACAGGGGTAATATGTGAAATTATTCCACTTAGTATATCACACGCACCTGGCGAGAACCGGCTCTTGGCCTGTAGAAAAACATTGGAACCAAATGTGCCCAAATCAGATGGAGGAGGCAGCCCTGCTCAACGTGTGCGCCAAAACCTGGGCTGGAGTCTTTTTCCCAAAGACATGAGAATCCTCAGCTGTGCGTCTGTATCACCTTCTTCTCCTCCTCCTCCTCACTTGCTCCTCGGCGGCTAGTCAGACAGGCAGGAGGCAAACTATGGCCGTCCCACACCAGCTATCTGCTCCTGTTTACAATGTCGGCATCTGCCCCACACAACAGCTTCCAGTTCTGCCAGAGTAACCTAGCTAGATGGATGACGGTATTCCAATTCCAGCAGAATTCACTAGTACTCCCCGAGAGGTTATATCTGTCCACGGAATTAGTCCATTCGAGGCGAGTATCCGTGGAGAAAGTCGGCCGGCAAAAGTTTGGTAAAAACTTGAAGGAAGTAGGCCAGGCAACATGGAGGATATAAGTTGTATAACTCCTAGCTGGGAAGAAAGCAGGGCAGGCTGGACCAACCAATCTCAGAGCCACATGGCTTCATATTCCACATCCTGAGTCTCATAGCACCAGGGGGCCCCTGGGGGAGGGAGGCCGAGAGGGGGAGGGGGAGAGGGGACGGAGTGGGGGAGGACGGGAAGGGGGGTGGGGGGAAATGGGGGGAGGGCGGCAGGGGTACTGAGGCGCTCGCTGGGTGCCAAGTCTTTCTTCTGACATTTAAAACCTTTTACCTCTTTACCTACGAGAGCTTAATGGCACACGGACTAATAAACTTCCAGATTCAGAAACTAACCAGAGCTCGCAGTTAAACATAACAATGACCAAAAGTTCACAGAATAAACTTTAAACAACAATCATTTTCAATATCGGACAGCCTTGACAAATTATCAGGGATACTACGCAAATGAGATCATCCAAATGCTGGCAAAAGCCAGCCAGAGGAAGTGGAGAAAGTGTTAAAAAAAAAAATAGTTTAGGATATGGAAGATAATGAGATCTAGAAGCCAAGCAAGATGTAGATATAAATATATCAGCCCACAAGGCCTCCCTGCTTCACAAATTGGATGGATCCTGGTGAAATTGGATCTGCCTGCTGGCTGGGTTCACCTTCTGATGGGAAACACATGGGCAGAGATCTGCCTTGGCCTGCTGGTATGCCCCCCTAACCAGCAGCACCTCTTCATTCCTTCTTCTCTCAATCATAAATGTCAAACACAAGTAGCTCCACTCGAAATGCCTCTTTTCCTTTTTTCTTTTTTTTAGGCAGTAGATATTTGTTGGTGATATCCAACACTTGACATTTTACAACTTTTATGTCATTGACTGCAAGTTGAAAAGTTTTCCTCATTCGCTTTCCAACACGTAAATGTTATCAATGATTTTAGGACGTGTGGTACTGACAAGATATGTTAACAATTCTTTTTAAATGTAAAATATGACTGCTTAAAAAATATTTTTACACCATACCATTATAAAGTATTATTCAATTCTTTTCAAACCTCTCATGCTTTTTTCTTGAGCTACAGCTGTTTCAGTCATTACACACTGTGGACGACGAACTTGTGTATCAAGCGTATTTACATCAGTTGTTGTCCCATTTCTAGGAACGAGAATAATGCATTTTGTTTGATGACTAAGACTTAAAATGTTATGCGACCTGTCTACCGAAATCAAATATCAGACGCTTTGCCATTAAATATACCATAAGCTGTTGCTTCTATAGAACTACTTCACCGTACAAATTGTTTGTATTTTAAGAAACTATAGAGATCTGTGCTTGTTTTCTAGACAAGCCACATGCGATCATGAACATATGGCAGCAACGTTACTTGAGAACACGACACAGCATACAAACAGACCCACCCCGCCCTACCCTCGCCCTGGTCATATAAACACTGTTCAGTCTCTTACTTGGATTTCAAAAACGACCACTAAAACATGTCTTAAAAATCTGAATAACCATGCAGTTCTAGGTTGAGGTCTGTCCCAGATGAGATCTATCCGAGATAACGATATACCGAGATAACATTGGACAAAAATGGATAGGACATGATAGTGATAGCATTTCTCTATCAACTTGGTTCCTGCATAGTATTTCCAAACAAATAATGTTAACAACATGCCGATATCTTTGGGAGTCAAACGTGTTTTTTTTAATATTCTGAACCACCAATTGCTTAAACTCTAGATTCAATTGTGACTGTTCCACTGAAAGGAACTTGACTGTACATTTCCATTTCTGGTGAAACGAGACTATTCCCAAACAACCGTTCCATAGGAGTGCCGTCAGAGTTCCGTAGGAGTGCCGTCAGAGTTCCGAGACAAAGCCATGCTCCTCATTCCTCCCTGTCCATTATCTCAGCCAGTCCCTGTCAGACATATCAGCACATCACCCATCATGCACCATTACCTCCGAGGATATGCCAAGATTTCAGACATTCCAACAATCATCGAGACAATTTGTCAAACAACCAGTAAATAAAGTAGTTCCCTCTGTTTACATAGGATATTCAGGACCAAAACCTGACATAGAAAAGCTGGGCTAAACCGCAGAGTAGGACAGAATAGAAACTGATGTGCTAACCAAGAAATATACACAGTCTCTGATGTAATGGTGGGGACATATAGTTTGTATAGTTATTGAAATCATTTGAATTATGTACATAAAAGGTTAATGGTACCTGCTTTGCTATATATACTTGCTTAACTATTCACGATCACTCCCTTAATGAGAACTATTTGGACGAGAAAGATGACTGCGATGCATATACTTGTTGTGCGATATTATCATGGGCAAACCCTACATGTTTGCTTCCTCGATTCCACTTCCAAATGGAGACAATAGTATTGCACTAGCAGCAACATATCACTTCAATAACTTTATTTTTGTCCGTTTTTGGTTATTAAAAATCACTGAAATATGAACATCAGTGCCTTGTGGCATAGTAGTACAAATAACACCATTAAGTCTATACTGGCTACAGTCTAGTGGAACACAATGCCTACCTGAACTGGTTTCAGTTCTATGAAATCACTGTCTCCATCGCTCAGCCTCATCTTGACAGGGTAAAACACTTCCTGTTCCTTTGTTGCCAGGGTGAAGGTTCGGTAATCAACGGCTCATCCGAGAAATAAGGAGGCACTAGAAATCAGCCTCAAATAAAACCCAGAGACATGTCAGGTGTGGTCACAAGCTTTCTTGTTGGTATCTTCTTGGTCAATCGTCTCCAAAAATAAGTAACAGGAAACACTTTCTTTAGTCCGAGTTTGGACTCATAGCTTTCGATACTGTTGCCAACTTGAAATTGAGAGATGTTCTTTTTCTTCAGATTTTAGTCTTCATTCAAGTTAATAGTGTTATTGCACTGGTTGAATTTGCTGAAAAATGACAACTGACTGTTGGTTTTCTATTTATGGCAGGTCATATCGACATGCTATTATTTGTGTATGCCATACAAATTCCATCACTATTATCAATTTTAATATTTCTCAATAATAAATACAAAAATACTACAATAGATCACTTTTTTTTAATCTTCCACCATTTTAATGTACACAAGACTACTATTGTACCTATTAATAATCTCACTGCATAATTATTGTCATTATTAATTATATTAATTTTTAAAACAATGATTTCAAATTTCATACCCTAATTCTAAAAAAGGATTACACACTGGTTGAAATTTACACAAATGTACAAATACGTCCATTCACCAAAACGTTATTGATGAACTTCAACTGTATCCAAACTGCATAGCATGTTATCTCTTAAGTGTAACTGTTACCATTGAAGATCCTGCAAGATACTAAGAAGGAAATTGCAAGTCCAGGGGGCAAATAGTGACTTACATAACTAGAGAAACACCCTGGAGGCAGTGTAATGACACCTAGATAAAACAGTGGGAGGCGCTTAATTAGGTCATTTTAATTACCTCCTGCTTAATGAGATTCTCCTGTCAGAATTAAAGTTAGGATATTTGCTGTGTTAGACCATCTTAAAGGCATACAATCACAGATATTTATGGCCGTTTTTTACTAGTTCTTAGCTACAACTATAAAGTACATTCACTT
>JAUTBQ010101198.1:0-15977 GCA_032361185.1 Lepetodrilus ovalis | reverse complement strand
AAATGGGTAAAGTAGCGTTATATATTTATGGTATATTTTTTTTATATTTTTTTACTAACTGCTAACATTATATAGAATAATAATAAAAATATTAAAAAATTATGATTAAATACGTGCAAGTATGAAGTTGCCCCTTTAATATTACCTTTTTTGACTATATTTTGCTTTCTTCAATAGATTTAGTATACTAACTCAAGGCCGTCACTATGCCAATAACTAGCGTATGCATAATATTAATCATTTGAAAAAAAAAGACCTCTCGTAATATCCATAGAATTGCGATAATTTATTTCCTTTAGTGTTATGACGTATGCTATGATAATTTTACGGTTTGAATATCTGATTTGATAGCTAGAATGTGCTGATATGTATAAGTGATTCAACTTGGTAATAAAACTAGACTTACCTGCAGTGTAATTTACAGTAAAGAAAAATCTGAGATAAATTCCACTGACCTACCAAGTACTGATACATAAGATGACCACATGATTGTTCACACTTCTCGACTAAGGGCAACGATAAGATCTGACTTCCTGGTTCTTTAATATTATTCGATAGCAGTATGCTTTATGAGTGTAGAACTGCTTCACCGTTATTGAGACGCATTAATATGATGACGTCTTGCATACATACTTATTAAATAATTGTTTCCATTAATACAAGTATGGTTGAATCTTTAGAATGTTTCCTCATCTTTTCCGATTTGTGTTTCACTTTAAGGCAGTGCGTCGCGGTTTACGTGAAAAAGATACAAGATCCTACATTATTGGTATATACTACAGACTGTAATATACAGTGAATTGCTTTAGGAAGTATTTTGAGATTTTCACAGAACCTTCGTTCAAATGTTCCTACCAAATATCCGGTTACAAACTCTAATTGATTAGTTTGACCTTCACTGGTAACATCTCTGGGGGGATTATCCTGGTCGATGTGCATGTATTGTATAGGTAAATGTCTCGCAGAATTAGGTACAGGATATGACACGGTAATGAATGTGTTAATTCGAAATGACAATAGTTTTCAATTCGAGACAGTCATAATGTTAACATATGTATAGCAAAGTCGAAAGATATCCCACGAGTATCAGATAGCAAATGCACAGATTATATGCTACTTCCTCTGAAGAATATCGCACGTAAAATATCCACTTTTTATTTCTATTCTTCGTAGATTTCACACAAGACATTAGATGAATGGGAGTTAGGATTAAAGACACACTATCATGGGTTGTTGACATAGTTCATGGTCAAACGTATTTAACCTACCTGAAAGTATTTAAAACCAATCTATACTTTCATTTCATTTAAACTATTCATCAACCACGTCGCCGTAGCAAACTATTGCAGAAATTCAGCCAAACATGTCTATTTCACCGATAACACAAGGAATAGGTGGTACAGGAATACTCTTTTAAATGGTATGTACAGTCTAGCTTTATATGTTTCTAAATAAGTACAGCTTGAACATTGTTTGTATCAATTATACATATAATCCAACGGGTGATACTGTCGTGTCAAACTCATGGCGCAAATATTGACAATTCTTTCGGGATAGTGGACTGGACATACTAATGGGTCCCAGGCGGGAGAATAATACTGTGATTTAATACATAACCAATGTATTATCCCGTATCAGTATTCATGTATTCTGATAATATGCAATGATATTCGTATCGAACAGTGGAAACTACCAGTGCAACACTTAGATTGCATTGTTTTAGTTCTACAGACACAGATTGGAGAATTATACAAACCAACAACAACGTTAGAAATAGTAATACTTTAACTTTTATTGATCCAAATAATACAAGACAATTAATCAGGAATGAACACATTTTAACAAATATAAATTGGTAACAAGAAAACGAAATATTGTATACGTTGCCCGGATTCTGTTAAGTTAACGTCGTCTTTCATCAAAATATATACGAATATTTTTCTTTTATATGACCTATATAGTATATATAAAACAAGAAAAATACACCTTGACTTATTGTATAATCTTAGTCCTAAACATCATGTGAACACGCGCATATATACTTATTTATTCTATAGACGTAACGTCCAGTCAATAGTCAAGGTGTGTGTAACATGCGAGTAGAAAAATAAGTCAAGAATATCATGATTATGAAAAAATATATATGTCTTGTTTTATTGAATGTACGAGCAGAAACGAGCGGCGGCTGGTTGGAGTGGTCAGTCTGGTGTTGCTGCATGGTCAGTGTAATGGTGTCTAGAATGATAGACCTCATCAAAGGCATTTGGTGACATTTTCTTTTCTCATCTAAAACTATTTCTTTACATGTGTACTTTGTATTTTGTCTATTTTCTTTTATGATTTTGAAAAAAAGAATATTTAATAACAATGTAAATAAAAAAGGAATAAAATATTAGTAAGTAAGTAATAATAATAATAACAATAATAATAATAATAATAATAATAATAATAATAATAATAATAATAATAATAACAATAATAATAATAAAACATTACGAAACATCTTTGACAAGGCCTAATAATACAATGGTCGCCTGTTCCCTATAGTGTGTGCGTTCAGGCGGCATTACATTTGACTACACTACGCTACACTACTGTTCTACACAGTGGCTGGCTGAACGGGTAATGTTAGTCGTAAAATATCAGGAAAACGGTTTGCGTATTACTTCAGTATTCGCTTTATGATTTGGCGTTTCACATAAAACAATACGGAGCAAACCGTTAGTTAAAAGTAATACTGCATAGTACAACATATGCTCGATGAAACGCCTCCCGTAGTACTATGTAGTGAAAGGTAGGGCATCCTGAACGCACCCCTAGTAAATGTCCTGTAGCAATGGATAATAGTTTCCGGTCATTGTTCTACAACCAATGTGAAGTGACAGATGGAATTATAAGCTGCAGCCTTACCTATGAAACCAGAATTTTCGAGACTTTCTAACATTTTATCACGTATACTAATTCCATTACATTAATATAACAACGGGCAATGCAAAGGACACAACACTACGCCGGTGTACATAATACATTCAGTAATAGTAAGGCGATCACAATCACAATTGATACCTTTCAGACTCCGTTCAGTTTGTGAAATAATACTCTTTGTCTGTGCTATCTGTATTAAACGCTTGGGCCTTGGTAACTGATGAACTTGCCAAAGATGAACTTTGCTATGGTAAATAATATTTAAGATTTATTTTACTTCAAAACTAAAGGTTGTTGCTTTTTCAGAATCCAATTTAATGTTTTCGTTACAATTTTTCGAAAGAGAAAACATCAATATTATCTAGCATAATCTGCAGCCATAAAGCAACATTTTGATTTCCTTTTTGTTCCAAGCAGTACACGTTAAGCCCTGCATCGATTTGTCTTGTATATCAGTTCTTGTGTCACTGTATGTCACATTGGATATCAATAACATCCGGTGAACTGGCTGGCCTCCCTTCTAAAGGTGTGGTGTACAGTTAATATTGATTCTTGTCATTATCATAACTTGTCTCATCTACAGCATAAGCTTTCGCTGACTTCTGCTCGGATATGAAAAGTTGAAATAGATATAGAAAACAAGATGTTATTGTGCGTTGGATGCAAAATTCACATTGACTTCAATTCAAGGCGAGAGTTCATCAATTGAGCGAATAATATTAGGTACGATGACGAAGAAGTACACCAGCATAAACACAATAATGACCAATGCTGTTGCAAGTCCAATAATACTTAACCACATTGCCACAGACGCCCTCTTGCGGGCGAGTTCTACGTCATCCTTACTTGTGCTTCTCCTGGAGAGCATGGCAAACAGCAGCGCCACAAGTCCGAACGGCGGATTGACAAACGTGACCAACACTGCTAAGGGGAGGTAATGTGGCGTTTTTGTGTACATTCGGGTAACCGCCTGTCCGCCCGTGAGCGGCTGATTGGATATGCTGTGCTCCGGAAGTGAATAGCAGACAGAGCCCATTGACCTCTCGGTCCCGTTGCCAGAAGTCGCGTGACTGCTATGTCCGTCCGACTCCGACAGGCTCTCGATATCATTGATGTACGACATGTTGTTCCACACTGCTGAGGATCTGCTGAAGAAAAAACACGTCGGAATAAAATATATTCAACAAAATAAACTAAGGATCAGCAGATATTTTGTGAGGTACATTTTCTACAAAATTTGGTAACTATCCTCTGTAGACATTTAGAAATTCTCCGTTGTTAAAATAATAAGCTAAATTTATATGCCCCAAATGTCCACGGGTTCTTAATTAACTTTGCTAGTATATCTTAAGAAAATGGTATAGTTGATGAAGGTAATAGTTTATCATATACTACTTCCATTGGCGCCTCTAATACACGCTTGCACAGATAGGCTATTAATAGGAATGACGCGATGTTAGTAGTAGTTACGTCCCTTGGCATTTTCGACATGTGCTACTTCTGTGCTTCTATCTAGACACAAAACTGATGGTCAGTAATTTTACGTCTATGCATTTTCCTAATTCATATAGGAATTCAACTTTGATCACTTGACATTAACAGATGATTATGCTACGAAGGAAAAATATTGAAAACTTAAAATGATATGCACAGACGCGACAATGTCAACTTTACCCTGAACATGAGCGTTGAAGTCTGAAATGTGTTGTTCAACTGAGACAGTAAAAGTGCTGTTGTTTATGATAATCACCTTGTTAGGTCATGGCGTATCGATATTAAAGGTAATAGTTAGCTGTATCATGAGTATATTTACATGAATAGAACATTAGAACATGTTTAAAGTCTTAAGTAAACAAAAATCGTAAGTAGCTGATCGTCCGCCATAGGTCATGGCTGCCTCGTCACGTATGCCAGTAACGTTTGCGAAAAGAAAAATGTTTGATGTTTCGACGACTTTCAAAAAGATTTCACGCACTTATGATAAACATTTTGGATTCAATCTTAGCATGTTAATTAAATTCGATCATCCGTCTTATTTATCACTGCATATATACAACTTCAAATGCAAAAGAAATTCTTCAAAATCGATGGCAAAAAGTTGTACTGTTTGATGAAAATTGCGTTCAAAATGGAGAATCGGAAATCTCTCTTGTCGAAATCTGCTCACACATTCAGCAGCCCTACAAGATGGATGCTAATAGTGCAAGCATGTATTCAGAATTATTGAAATTTCCAGCATACAAATGTAGAAAATATAGAGAATACTAAAATAATATTGTCAAGCCCGGTGATATCACTACAGATGGCGTCATTGTTATTCACAATAGAATGGTGTCCATGTGAAATATTCCTGCTGTGACGAAATTAACACTAGGATGCTAACCCGAACTATTTCTCCCAATGCTAAGGATATCATAAGGACTGGTAGAAATTCATGTTTTTAGTTCTATGTATCACTATTCGGGCTATGAGGTTTTAGAATAGGTTTCGATCACTGTGTAAAGCACATGCAATCAAAACTCCATTCACTCCTTCAAGTAAGCGTTAGTAAAGGTGGGGAAAAGAATTACTGACAAAATTTGCATCATCATCGTGTTTGTGAGGTGTGATACATGCATCGGTGTTATCTAATTGAGATATCTGTCTGATAAGAGATTCGCTACTGTCGACAATTGATTTCATTACAAAGCTGTAGGCAGGGGAACTGGCAGCTATTAACACAGTGAGCCTGAAATATATGTCTGGATATTGTTTCTAGAAGCTCACGTATCCACTACTAGACCATAGCGCTCTTGTAAGTGCATGAGCGTCATGTATTAGAGATCGCTACGAGAGTGCTTGTGGTCTAGTAGTAGATACTAGAGCTTCAAGAAACGATACCCTGGAAAGGATGTATGTCAGCCATTAAATGGACAGTTGCCTGACTAAATTCAGAAAATTGAACATGGTAGGATTTGGTTTGATATCTCATGAGATTGATTTATAATTGTTACTAGCTCACAATATAACATTCAGAAATGTGAATGCTTCACTGATATTGGTGCAGAAGCTTCATATGGGAACTTCATCGCAAGGTAAAGGGAGGCAACTCCTGTTGTTAGTCAATGTATGATACTGGCACCATGGTCTCCCTCAGTGTGATGGTAGAGTGCCCTGCATGGGAAGCGCGTCCAGCTAAATGATTGGATGATGATTGTCAGGGTTGTCACTTCCTGTCAGCGATTACTGGTGCGATGTTAAACAGCTATCTGTCACTTGGGGGTGATTTGTCTTAGCGAATGCTTCACAATTCTTTCATGATCACTGATAAAATATTTGAAATTGATTGTGATTGCTCATCATAAGAATATTTGTAAGATTAGCAGTGTCTGTCAGTTAGGAATGTCGGGATTCTTGCCAAAACTTGGAGAGATCTGCATCACAGTAATTGTAAAATAAACATTTATTTTCAGATTGAATTTATTTTCAGATTGAATTTATTTTCTTCTCTCAAGTGGGTCACATTGCCTATCAACACATGTTTGCATACGTTAAAATGCAGGGCAATGTACCCACATGTAGATGCATGGCAAGGTACCCATACCTACAGGGCAATGTACCCATACCTAGATACAGGGCAATGTACCCATACTTAGATACAGGGCAATGTACCCATACCTAGATACAGGGCAATGTACCCATACCTAGATACAGGGCAATGTATCCATACTTAGATACAGGGCAATCTACCCATACCTAGACACAAGGCAATCTACCCATACCTAGATGTAGGGCAATGTACCCATACCTAGATACAGGGCAATCATACTTAGATACAGGGCAATGTACCCATACCTGGATACAGGGCAATGTACCCATACCTAGACAAAGTGCAATGTACCCATACCTGGATGCAGGGCAATGTACCCATACCTAGACGCAGGGCAATGTACCCATACTTAGATGCAGGGCAATGTACCCATACCTAGATGCAGGGCAATGTACCCATACCTAAACGCAGGGCAATGTACCCATACCTAGACGCAGGGCAATGTACCCATCTCTAGACACAGACAGTCAGAGCTTTGCGGCCTACAGGGAAATATACCTATACCTAGACAGGGATGTATAACCAATTTTAGATACATGAGAGAGTGTGCCCAAACCTAGACGTGGAGGAGTGGCACTTCGGTGCACTTCCTGACATGAACGTAATCGCAGACTGCATATTGATTGGAGTTTAGTGAAGAGATCGGCAGAAGAATTGTTTTCGAATCGTCGTGTTTTCACGGAAATTCACCTCTGTGAACACACTGTCAGAGGTACATTGATCTGAAGGAATCGAGTCGGTTCATGATTGAATTCCTGTGGATTTGATTGCAACCCAAGGAACCGTTGACCTAAGTGATCGTAAGGGAAATGATACTACTGAAACCTTGGCTTCAAGTCACTTCCCCAAGTTTTCCAGCTAATATTCAAAGCTGGATAAACACTTTTTTTTCTTACTGGTTCATGTTTCAGATTAATCAAAATTCATGTTTTTATTTATGTAGCATCTCTGATTGCTGCCAACTAAAAGGTTAAAGGCATCTGAACGTGATGACTATTGATGGCAGGTTTTACAGAGTTGCTGCTTGTTCTGGTATCTCCACAGCGGCAACTACAACAGTTTTGTTGAACAGGATACTGTGGAATGTCTTTTTCTCAGTCAGCCATAACTAGACATCCATTACAGTATAGTAACAGTTTTATAGATCTGGTATCATGGTGAGCTCAAACGTTAGGCCTGCCTATTGATTGCAAGTAGTGGCTAAAACAATAGTTGATACTTGTTTTTATAAGCTGGTCGGGACGGGGAATTTATTCCAAAAAGTGTCGTAAGATAATGTTGACATGCAACTGAGAGATGTTTAATGAAAATTGTGAATTTTCTTGATTTGTTTTGTGTTCTTTATTCAATCAATGTTTGTATTTAATGTGATTTACAGTCACGATCAGTGGTCTTTGCAGTATTGATTATTGACATTTGACCTTTGACCTGCAGGGTAGCTGTTAAGCCTCCATTGCCAACGTATATTTAAAGATGGATGGTTTGACTATTGATGGCCAGTTTACTGCTGTAGACGATGCATTAACGTGGTGCAGTTCCCATGTAAATGTAGACTGTTTGTGGTTATTATTTTGCCTAACACAACATATATGAAAATCTACTAGAGAAATCCACTGAACATATAAATATTTTAAATCTATATGTTTAATAATCCTGGATCCACCCATAAATAACTAATATATATATAAAAACATGATTTCGATTAATCTGAAACATAAACCAGTAAGAAAAAAAAGTGTTTATCCAGCTTTGAATATTAGCTGCAAAACTTGGGGAAGTGACTTGAAGCCAATATATGTATATATTAATTCTTTTAATGAATGATAGTGGAAATTAAAAATATGTTTTAAATATTTAAAATATAAAAAATATTTCTGTATAGTCCTGCAGGACCCTTTTACATGCTTCAATCTGAACTGAATAATTTCGGCATAAAAATACATGCTCTCGACTATGAACTTCTCATTCGACGTTTCATCTTGACATTTCGACGGCGTCTCCTTGCTGGTTTTGGTGTTTATTCTTCACTTCTAATGCTAATGAAGTCCTAAACCTGGCGGAGACCTAACCGTTCTGCTCCGGTCTGGGCTGTAGTTTGCCTATTGACTGGCATCATGACCTTCAGTGAGGCTGCCTATACAGGATGCCAGTCATAGCTCCAGGCATCCCTCCAAGGCATACCGTGAACATGGTCTAATCCCAGAATGGCATTCACATTCTATGGTAACAGTAACCTAATAAACCATGCATCCCTGACTATTTCCTTATATTGTTTTCTCCGACATTGAAATTTGTATTGAATTCTGGAGCCATTTCGACATGGAGTCGGTTGGGGATAGGTTCTTGATGAGGGACTAAATTTGTCGGAAGACATCCATTGGCTGTCTTTTGTGATGTAAATTTGAGGTATTTAGCGGTGTTTGAAAGTTCGTGGAGATCTATCAGTTCTGGAGGATGTCCTCGACATGCTCAATCCTAATTAAGACGTGGGACAGGCCAGTGGTGGCCATTGGGACTGTAGACTTGAAGGTACTTGACCTTGGTGGGTCATCTCCTCCAGCACTGACGAGTACTCTCATATATAGAAGATTGGTAGTGATGTCTGTACGCTTATACTACTACTACTACTACTACTACTACTACTACTACTACTACTACTACAACAATGACTACTACTACTACTACTACTACTACTACTACTACTACTACAACAATGACTACTACTATGGTACTACTACTAGAACAATGACTACTACTACTACTACTACTACCACTAATACTACTACTCCTACTACTTCTACTACTTCTACTACTTCTTCTACTACTACCATTACCACAAACACTACCACTACTACAACGACCACCATCACTGCCACTACCACCACTGTGGTCGTCTATAGGTGAAATATTCCTGCTGTGACGTACAGCAGTAATTCATTAATACCACCACCACCACCACCACCACTACTACTACTACTACCACCATTATCGTCGTCTTTGGATAAAATATTCCCACTGCGACGTAAAGCAATAATTCTATCAAACTACTACTACTACTACCACCACCACTACCACTACCACCATTACCACTAATAACAAGAATACAACAATAAAAAAATATGTATAATTACGTTGTGCTCAGTGCACAATGTGCGTGCTCAAAGCGCTGCACTAATATTTCCCCTATCATTGGATCATTGTGCACTCATTGTACCGTCGCAACTCCCCGGGGAGTATACAACCTATACAGTTGTCATCGTTGGTTTATTTATGCCAGCCATGGCTTATAGACCTTACTTTAACCCAAAGTTATAACAGGCTGTCCTCTCAACATGAACTCCATTAGCTCCAGCTAACATGTGCTCTAATTTATTTTTCTCCACATATAATTAAAGATTATTCTCAGTTTTGAAAGTGGTAATATGTACGAGGGCAAAATGTACTTTTAGCCTTCTTCCTGCTGCAGGCAACCAGGGATGCCCTAAAGAGCAGTGTCTGTGCCTAATCTGGCAGGGACGAGGGTTAATGGTAATGCGTGTGTATACACTGACCCTAGACTTTTAAGACAATATTATTTCTTTTTCTGATACCAAATTCTGTCTAGATTCCATACCGAGAGTGATGGAATGGCTGTTGCCTAGGCACCAGTGCTATAAACCATGTTTTGAGGAAGGATCTTGCATTAATTTCCTATTGTTTTCTGGAAGTGTATGTCGCCCTATATTATCATAAAATCATCGCAAATGGGTGAAAGATTCCCAAGTGCTTTTAAACTCAATTTTAAAACAGAAAAAGGTATTCTAATTCTGTTTACTTGTACTAATCAGAGGCCCTGACGTATATTGGTCAAATCTAGTTGTCACCAGCAGCGAGGAGGTTAACCAAGCATTCCTTCAGCCTCCACTGCGGCCGATATCTCGTAAAAGCTGTTTCTTGTCCTCTTTCCACCGAGCAAGCAGACAGAGGATGTAATACCCCAGGTTTTCTGCTTCAGTTGACACCAACCTCATTTAGAGCCAGATAGCAACATATGGAACTGTGAAATCAATTCCCACCATTTTATTCATCAGACTGAACAAGAAATAGGGAAATAAGTGTTGATGAGCTCGCTGGAATGTCCTTGAAACACGGCTTGTTTGAATATCTAATTTACCCTCCTACTCTTGAGTGCGCGGTTAGGTGGGTTACATAGGAAGTTTTGTATGTGGTTAGCGTGCCGTGCCATATGACTCTTGTTATCGCCATGTCTGAGTGAGCCAAGGTTTGAAGCCTATTCTGCCTAATAATCACAGCTCTTGTCCCTTTCCCCACCTACATCTACCACCAACCCCACCACAACCATTCCCTATCCAAAGACAGGTTATATATTTTTGGGGGGCCAACAGTATTTGGCAGATTAACGGCAAAGAGTAGATGTTAAATCAGGAAATAAAGGTATGTTTAAAATGAATACATGGTATGCAATAAAGACATTATATTTTTAAATGGTACAGTGTCCCCCTCGATGTAATGCTGAAGTACCAGCATTACATGATATTACAGGGAAATAACGAAAATATAAATGGGATGCACGTCTGACCCCACGTTATATCCGAATCCTCGGTGCATCGGACCATGTTATATCGAGGGGGCACTGTACATTGTAATACTAAATAGTAAATATATCACTAATTCATGCTTTTAATTCGAGATGAATGTTATGGTAACAGGAAGTACAGTGCCCCCTCTATATAAGGCTGTATTTGGGGTCCATGACATACCCCCAGCCTTATAGTACCAGCCTTATATAATAGTGCAGGTAAATAACAAAAAATGAAAATGGGGTCCACATCTGACCCAGCCTTATATCCGAATCCGCTCTGTTTCGAACAGCCTTATATCGAGGGGGCACTGTATATATATGTACATTGTACAGATTTTGATGGATTGGACGCTTTTCAACAGGTCTGAGTATGATATTTGAAAGAATCTCAGTCAGAAATCATCCTAGTGAAACTGAGAGTGTTATTCTCTATGAATTTATATACAAGAAGTTTCTCATGGTAATTTGCTTGCACAAAGATTGCAGAATATCTTATCATGAAGTTTCATTCACTCCCTTGCTCGCCTTTTAACTCTCGTCATTCAAATCCTGCTGTGATCAATATTTGCTCTAACAAGGTGACAGGAATCCAATCGCTCCCACGATAAACTTCTTTTATTTTTTTTCAAAAATATTGTTGTTATGAGTGATGATTCCTGAAAGATACAAATAAATTCATCAGTTTTTCGATCTGTGGCAAGCAATAAGTGGTATTCACATCAGTGCATCTTATCCATTACAGAATTCAAATGCACTTTTATTTGCTCAAAATCTGATTTGCATTGACGGGGATATCAAAACCTGATGAAGCATTCAAAGATGGGACTGATAATTTCAATCCAAGCTGCCGGGCTGTGAGGTTAACAGTTACCATGCTCTCAGGGAACCGATGTGCGTTGCATGTTAATTCGGCTACCCTGGGAGTACAGTTGCAGATGGCTAATCTATCGCACAGCGTCCAAGTTGGATCACGTGCCGATGTCGGTCTAGGAGTGGTCAGACTCCTTTCGGATTCAATGCATGTAATTTCAATTGCTTAGTTCATCATCTAAACCTGCAGGATAAATGCACCTAATCAATTTGAGAAGGGGGGGAATTCCACTGGTTTATTGATCTGGACCAGCAAATGAACCACCAGATTTGGACTTTGGTTTTGTCAACAGGGGTATGTCTGTCTGCCTCACTGTAGTTCCTCTAGTATGTGTGCAGACATATGTGCTAGGAAATAGTGGAATCTGGAGGAGGAGGAGCAGGAGGAATCATCTGAAGTGGACATCGACTTTCAGGCTCCCATTCCGACAGCATGACAACTTTTATCCATTTTCTGAAATAGTCGCTTTCTTGCGTTTTTATGCATATTTTTGTTATTTGTGTTTCCAGGAAGTTATTACATGCAAATGCATGCACGGGGACATTAGGATTTAAGGAAAGCTATGTTATAAGAAAAAAAATATTAAAATCTTGTTCGACTTCCTGCAGGGATTGGGTTTTGTTGCAGCGACCAGAGGGAAAGGGAAAGCGGTTATCTGACTTGAAGTGTCTCTGCAGATTCTGTGACACACTTTTATAATTTCTGGAGGTCATCAAGGCTAAAAGCTTTCACAGAGACCAACTGTCATATCAGTTGAGTAACCTGACTATTCCAGAGGTATTTTGATTGGTGGCTTGCTCTATGAATGGTTAGAAGAGGAAGTTACCGAGAGCATGATGGATTGAAGCCGTTTTGAATGGGTTCAAGGTTGCATGAATTCGTCCCAAAGTACACCAGGTTGAAAGGAATCTCGGTGGCCAATTACTGTTTCATTTCGGTCAGCATCTTGCATATTATTGGTTCACGGCACTCAAGCGATTTCTCAGAGGCTTAATGTTTTCATTTGAAGGAGATTTGTAGGATAAAATTGTCTTCATTGACCGAAAATGTATCTTGTTCAACACATTGATAAAGATTTAGAAGCAAGTCAAATAAGAATGTTTTTCATGGTCTTCTTTATCGGATGTTTTATCGTAGGAAACAGGTGAAAATAGGTGGAATGTCCTTCCAGATATGTGCGACCAACTCGTTCACCTCTGTCTGTTATCCGTGTAGGGGACAATGATAGCACAGTGGTCGCTTGTCTGAATTTGGAGCCTTAGGTACTAGGTTCAAACCTACCTGAGTGATCAGTGTCTGTGAAAATTACCTTTCTGATTGTGCCTGCACCGTCACAGTGCTGTTGTAATCTGCTGTTTACTGCTACATTATTTGCTACAGGTTTTGCAGGTTTCATCTTGATGTAAAATGGCAAGCTGTAATATGAGTGAAGTAAAACCCAATGCACATGCACACATAAGCAACTAGTACATGCATACACACATGCACATTTCTCACTTACATGGACACATAAATACATGCATGAGCGAGCGCACACACACACACACACGTGTGCACGCGTACACAAAACACACACACACGCGCATGCGCATACACAAAACACACACACACACACGCGCGCATGCCCGTACACAAAAAACACACACACACACACACAGACACACACACACACACACACGCGCGCGCATACACAAAACACACACACACACACACACACACATATACATGGCACAAAATGGGGATATAGATTTTAGAAAGTGACTCTAAACCCCATTACAAAAAAACACACCAAAAACCCTATCACAATAATCATTACACATGTTCTGGAAATCATAATTTTTATTCTATGGATGGTTTATCTGGATCATGTCTGAATGTTCATTTGTGTTAACTGCAGTGGATGACCATTGGCTGATTTCTACAATGTCTAGGGGAATTGGGTCCAGTCAATTGACTGAAAGTGTCTACATTAAGTACGTTATCACCATGCTTTGATCACAAAGTTGCTTTTTCTGTGTTGTTCCTAATAGGATGAATGTATGCATTTGTCAGGAACAGTCCTTAAAGCGATAAAAACTAATACAATTTTACTCTTAATGTCTTTTCCATTAATGGGAATTTGCTTGTGGACTACCACTCTGGCTAATATGTTCTCGCCAGATAAAATTTTGCATAAGTAATGCATGTTAAAATAAGTCATGTATCAAAATATTATAGAATAATACAGATCATTGGTTGTGTTTCATGCAATTCTAAGTGCCAACTTTAATATCGTAGTCTTTCTGTACCAGTTTGTGTGTTCTTGTGAATAGATAATCTTCGGTCAATTGTGCATATTATTTTCCCATGTGCCAGCGCATATATTTGGGCGACCAATCGAAAATGTTGACACAATCATGTAGCTGAGAGCGTTGAGCCAATTTCCATTAGGAGATTGAGTGCCTGTGTTGATTGAGGAAATGCTGAATGATTTCTTAGGGTTTTGACTTAATGGAATATGTTTTCTTCAAACTCAACCATAATAAGTCCAGACAAAGCAATCTTGCTTAAAGTCTCACAGATTTATTATCAGCAACAAGGCATTACACAATTTTTAGATTTGAATTTTCTTATATCAACATATTCATATTACAGTGTCCCCTCGATATAACACTGAATTTGTGGTCCATGACATACCCCCTGCCTTATAGTACCCGCCTTATACGATAGTACAGGTAAATAACAAAAGTGAAAATGGGGTCCACACCTGACCCAGCCTTATATCCGAATCCGCTGTGTATCGAACAGTGTTATATCGAGGGGACACTGTTGTTGCTTTATGAAGTTAATATGAAGGTTTTGTGGAGTATTAGAGGTCATACAATTTATTGTTAACTTTTTAAACGCAATGCTATCAACAAACATGCAACATAACATCTAGTATTTTTGAAAGTTTTCTTTAACAAATAGATAAATAAGTACTGTATTTGACGTATTGAACGCCTTGAACTATTTTCAATAATAACAATATTTTGTACCTAAATAAATGCTGCCATTTTCAAACTTACATCTATTTATTCATCAAACAAATCTTCTTTCAACTGTAAACGTGCTGGCATGGAGACGGTCGTGATTGTTACTCGTAAAAGATTCCCGCAGTGACGTTTAACTCCATAATCACTCGCTCACTTACTCCACTGAGTGATCATCGTGCATTATGAATCCGTTGACAGATTTAATCCAACTGTAAGGATAAGCTCACAAGCTTGTCCTGAACAAGTCCACCCCTACACAAAATCAATGGTAGCATGGGAATGAGTCAAATGTGCATGTCCAGAATATTACCTCCCTTTGAGAAATCGAAAATGTGGATCTGAAAAAACTCTAATGTATTCATTACGACACATTTTAAGTAATTTTTTTGAATCAGCATTAGACTGATTAGTTTCTTTCTTTCCGATTTGAGTTTTTTTATTCCACCAAATTTGCAAGTTGGTTTATCTCCCTTGAATTTCATGTGTTCATTATGAAGACTGACTTATATTTGCAATGTTTTTGTATTTTAATAAATGTTTTAGCACCCTGGGTGTTTAATATGTCGAATACGGTAATTAGCATGTCCCAAGTTTTATAGAGAATTGGAGGGTTTTCAATCAACAGACATGTAACGTAACATTGTCTAGTATTATTGATAAAGAGCTTCATTAGCAGATAGATAAATAAGTAATGAGTGATTATTTCCATTGCCAAATGTATTTCTAATTTATCGTAATTATTGCCGAACTACGTAATCTAGCCCCAAATTTGAGATGGTTCAATATAAGAAATATAGCAATTTGTCACCATTCAGTCTTTCGAAAATTAACATGAAACAAAATTGTGATTTAGGTCATCACACGCGCTTGCGGGCAAGACGGCGAGATCTGAGCCCAGTTTCTGTGTCTGTGTCCACGGCATCCTCTCACTCCAGAGGTACCTGTTACGCTAGCACTCCACAGGTACCCCTGGCTGACATCTAGGGGAAAAGCTGC